>JBBDGP010005357.1:47500-70000 GCA_037952835.1 Lithobates septentrionalis
AGATATATATATAGATATATATATAGATATATCTACAGCTGATCCAGTAAGAGGTTAAAAAAAATATATATAAATGAAAAAAAATACAGCAAAAAAGAACAAAAAAAACAAAAAACACAAAAACAACCCCCCCCCCATGGAACAGAAAAGCCTTCTGCAGCACATTTCCTGCATCAATAACTATCGATATAAAAATGTTGTGCAGAAAACATGAAAGGTTCTTTTTGCTCAGCCATGTTGGTAGAGCGCGGTGCAGGAAGACTTTGTACGATTCCTGGAAATCTCTTGTTGTGTAAAGTGGCCAAAGGGAAAGATGAGAGGAAGGGACGGTGCCAGGGTTCAGAGAAGTGCTGGCACTACTATACTGTACATGGGAGGAGACTCCGAGAGCAGAGAGAAGCATCCTATGAAAACATGGGCCGTTCCTTAAAGTGAACCCATCACACAATCACACACTTAGAAGCTGGATTTATCATCGAATATCCTGACCCACAATGCAATGCAGGCAACCCCCCGGAGCCCCCGACAGTCACCTGTACTGCACAGTGTGCTGGGGGAAGGGATTGCAACAAAATCTGACATTTGTAAATGACTTGCACTGGAATTTGCATATGTGCAGAAAAATGCAGGTTTTCAAAAAGAAATACTTTTTTTAAGCATATTTTGCACATTACTGACAACTGCATAAAGTGCTTTGTAAACCTCAGACATGAAATCTGTGTACTTGTCTCAGTCCAGAGCACTGAGTGCCATTTCTGTCTGCTGCTTCCTTCCTCTTATCACCATGAATCACTTCTGACACCAAGAGAAACATGGTGACAAGGGAGGTGAGCTTTGGCACACAGCCTGTGATTGACAGCCTCGGCTCTGTTCCTGTGTGAAGGAGGGCGTGGTCCCTAACCTCCAATCACATCTCTCCTCACTGAGCTCTGCAGAGTAACCTCATCTCTCAGCCCCCCTTTTCTCTTAAAGTGGAGTTCCGGGCGGGGTGAAAAAAAAAAATTAAGTCAACAGCTACAAATACTGCAACTGCTGAGATTTAATAGAAGGACACTTACCTGTCCTGGGAGCCCGCCATGTCGGCACCTGAAGACGACCTGTCCCTCAGCTCCGGGTGGAGGCGCCGCCATCATTACTAAGGGAAACAAGAAGTGAAGCCTTGAGGCCTCACAGCCAGTTTCCTACTCCGTGAGTCGTGTGACACTTTTTGATTAGTCCTGATGTTTTCGGGGGCGGGGGTTAAAAAAAAAAAAAAAAAAAAAAAAAAAACAGAGCAAGTGATGTACTGATCTCAGTCCAGAGCACTAAGTGCCATTACTGTCTGCATGAGCCACTTCTGAAGAGTTTTCCTGGCACCAAATAGATAAATGGTGACAGGGGAGGGAGCTGCAGCACACAGCCTGTGATTGACAGCCTCAGCTCTGTTCCTGTGTGCTGTGTGAAGAAAGGTGTGTCCCTTCCCTCCAATCCGCTTTCAGAGCGCTTCTCACTGAGCTTCAGCTCTCCGCCCCCTTTTCAGAGGTGAGAGATCCGGTGTAAATTCTGCACTTGGAATGGATCTGCATCACCTGAGGCCGGTCACTTCACAACTACTTTAAGACACCAGTGTGACCTTTGACACTTTGTGTGATCAGAAATACGGATTGGTGACTTAATTTAAAAATGCGTTTGTTTTTTTTTTTTTTAAACACTATTATTGCTTATACCAGTGATGATCACAGTTATAAGCAATAGCTTTCAATGTCATGAATTGCTTTCATTTATATCAGCTTACTTACTAATGTGATGCTGTGATTGGCTACCGCTAAATCCACATGGTACAGGGTGCCAGGTACCATATATGACAGCTGTGGGCCAATCACATGGTACAGGGTGCCAGGTACCATATATGACAGCTGTGGGCCAATCACATGGTACAGGGTGCCAGGTACCATATATGACAGCTGCGGGCCAATCACGTGGTACAGGGTGCCAGGTACCATAGGACAGCTGCGGGCCAATCACATGGTACAGGGTGCCAGGTACCATAGGACAGCTGCGGGCCAATCACATGGTACAGGGTGCCAGGTACCATAGGACAGCTGCGGGCCAATCACGTGGTACAGGGTGCCAGGTACCATAGGACAGCTGCAGGCCAATCACATGGTACAGGGTGCCAGGTACCATAGGACAGCTGCGGGCCAATCACATGGTACAGGGTGCCAGGTACCATAGGACATCTGCGGGCCAATCACATGGTACAGGGTGCCAGGTACCATAGGACAGCTGCGGGCCAATCACATGGTACAGGGTGCCAGGTATCAGACAACTGCGGGCCAATCACATGGTACAAGGTGCCAGGTACCATAGGACAGCTGCGGGCCAATCATATGGTACAAGGTGCCAGGTACCATATGACAGCTGCGGGCCAATCACATGGTACAAGGTGCCAGGTACCATAGGACAGCTGCAGGCCAATCACATGGTACAGGGTGCCAGGTACCATAGGACAGCTGCGGGCCAATCACATGGTACAGGGTGCCAGGTACCATAGGACATCTGCGGGCCAATCACATGGTACAAGGTGCCAGGTACCATATGACAGCTGCGGGCCAATCACATGGTACAAGGTGCCAGGTACCATATGACAGCTGCGGGCCAATCACATGGTACAAGGTGCCAGGTACCATAGGACAGCTGCGGGCCAATCATATGGTACAAGGTGCCAGGTACCATATGACAGCTGCGGGCCAATCACATGGCACAAGGTGCCAGGTACCATATGACAGCTGCGGGCCAATCACATGGTACAAGGTGCCAGGTACCATATGACAGCTGCGGGCCAATCACATGGTACAGGGTGCCAGGTACCATATGACAGCTGCGGGCCAATCACATGGTACAGGGTGCCAGGTATCATATAACAGCTGTAGGCCAATCACATGATACAGGGTGCCAGGTACCATAGGACATCTGCGGGCCAATCACATGGTACAAGGTGCCAGGTACCATATGACAGCTGCGGGCCAATCACATGGTACAAGGTGCCAGGTACCATATGACAGCTGCGGGCCAATCACATGGTACAAGGTGCCAGGTACCATAGGACAGCTGCGGGCCAATCATATGGTACAAGGTGCCAGGTACCATATGACAGCTGCGGGCCAATCACATGGTACAAGGTGCCAGGTACCATATGACAGCTGCGGGCCAATCACATGGTACAAGGTGCCAGGTACCATATGACAGCTGCGGGCCAATCACATGGTACAGGGTGCCAGGTACCATATGACAGCTGTGGGCCAATCACATGATACAGGGTGCCAGGTATCATATAACAGCTGTGGGCCAATCACAGCATCACATTAGTAAGTGGTCATGAATGGAAGCCATTCCGTACAGTTGGCCTACATTGTAATCATGCGATCGCTGATTGGTCATAGCTATCACATGGGTACCGATCACTGATCCGGTCACAGGTTTGCAGAGGTGCGCCAACGGGCATGTGCCCAGCAACTTACCAATACATCGCTGAGCCTGTAGCTGCCACTAGGAGTAATTCTATTAGCAGGCTAAAAAAATAACTATATTGAAGGACCGCCACGAATCAACCTCTACAGCAAGGGTAGGAAACCTCGGCCCTCCAGTTGTGGTGGAACTACAAATCCCATCATGCCTCTGCCTCTAGGAGTCATGCCTGTGATTGTTGGGGTTTTGCAAGGTCTCATGGGAGTTGTAGTTTCACCACAGCTCTCCGGGCCGAGGTTACCTTCCCCTGGTATACAGCGTCACACAACGGCCCCCCTACCCTAAACAATCGGCGCTTACATGAATAAGCCAATGGAAGGCTTAACATCTCCGTCTAAAGTACACTGGTCACCCGCCCGCCATTTTTAACCCAGCCTGACTATAATGGCGAAGCGATCAAGTGACTGCCAGTAAGGCATCCTCCCGCCTCCGTGACGTCACCCAACTCTCCAATCAACTAACCGCCACGTCACGTAAGAATATCAGTTTCCCCACACAAAATGGCCGCCACGCCACCACTTTATAAACTCCACACATGACCGTGTAGTACATGAAGCAACCATCTCCCCGGCTACAGCTAGCACCCCCGAGAAAATGGAATCTTTATGAAGCCGTTTCCACAAGTCTATGAGCGAGCCCGGCTGTTGCTATAGTGACTCCACTCTCCCAGAAAACGTCTTCCAGCTCACACAACAGGAAAAAAGAGAGAAGCCAATATCATCTCCGCTCGGCGGCATTGTCTGCGATGAAGTGACCTCGCCGGGCAACAAGACCGAGGGAAGGCTGCTCACAGGTTTAGGTGCAACCCACATCCTAAAATGTTCCCGGTGAACTACAAGTGCCAGCGTGTCCGATGAAAAGCCACCATGTAAACTGTCGATGGACAGCGGCGGGAAGATGTAGAGAAGCAAAATGGAAAGAACAGGATATAAAAGAAACCAAATATAACAAGTCCGACTTGTTCTGTACAACTCCCTCCAGTCCAGCCCCTGGCAGACCCCGCCTTCTCTTTACAAGTTTAAATCTGTATTTTTTTTTGCTAGAAAATTACTTCGGAACTCCAATATATATATACTTTTTTTTTTTTAGACGGCGATTGTTGCAACTTATGTCACACTGAATTTGTGCAGCAGTCTTTCAAATTAAATGTTTGGGGGAAAAAAATATACACTTTAATGAATTATAAAGAAAAAAAAAAAAAAACAGTGAAGTTAACCCAATTTTTTTTTTTTTATGTGAAAGATGATGTTAGACCGAGTAAATAGATACCCAACATGTCAACCTTTAAAATTGCGCCCGCTCGTGGAATAGGTACGGTACGTAAAACTCTCCATAGGTGATGCTTTAAATTTTTCTTTTACAGGTTACCAGTTTAGAGTTACAGAGGAGATCTAGCACTAGAATTATTGCTCTCGCTCTATCACGGCGATACCCGGCATGTGGTTTGAGCACAGTTTACATATGCGTTCGCGTCTTTAAATCCCCCCCCTCTATTTTTACACTGTCCAATTATTTTTTTATCACTTTTCCTCCTATTACAAGGAAGCTAAACATCCCTTGTAATAGAAATAAGGGATGACAGGTCCTCTTTATTGAGAGATTGGGGGTCAAAAAGACCCCAAATCTCTAATTTACCCTTAAAAGCAAAAAAAAAAAAAAAAAAAAAAAGTCTTAAGACCTGAGAACCGGAAGCGATGTCAGAGGTCGCTTTGGTCCTCCAAGGGCATAGAGGTGACCGAATAGGGAGCCATCTTGCCCTCACTCGACTTCCTGCCTAGCCATCAGCCGCATCAGATCGATTCTGGGTTTACAGACAGCTTGGTAAGCTTGAAAACAAGCGGGAAGTCGCCTATAAGACCCTGGATGTCTCCCGTGTGCTCCACTAAATCTCATGCCATGCGGATCGCATTGCAGAACATTCTTTTCCGACCATACTGGCCGAGGACAGTGACGTCACTTCCAGGTCAGCAACAAGAAGAGAAGGAGAGCGGGGAGAGTAGGAGCTTCCATCCTCCTACCCAGCGGCACCCGCTATGCCGAGCCCGCATATGGGCAAACGGACAAAAGGATACATGGCGGGGGATGGGCTAAAAGCAGTTCGGTGCCACACAGCTTCCATCTGACAGCCAGGAGTTGGCTTGTCAGATATACACACCAGAGAGCGAGTGTAAAACCCCCTGCTGTCAGGTCTGTACGACCATCTCTCGTATCATGGCTGCAGTCCCTGACCCCGCTTCTCGTATCATGGCTGCAGTCCCTGACCCAGCCTCTCGTATCATGGCTGCAGTCCCTGACCCCGCCTCTCGTATCATGGCTGCAGTCCCTGACCCGGTCTCCTGTATCATGCCTGCAGTCCCTGACCGCCTCTTGTTTCATGGCTGCAGTCCCTGACCCCGCTTCTCGTATCATGGCTGCAGTCCCTGACCCAGCCTCTCGTATCATGGCTGCAGTCCCTGACCCAGCCTCTCGTATCATGGCTGCAGTCCCTGACCCAGCCTCTCGTATCATGGCTGCAGTCCCTGACCCAGCCTCTCGTATCATGGCTGCAGTCCCTGACCCAGCCTCTCGTATCATGGCTGCAGTCCCTGACCCAGCCTCTCGTATCATGGCTGCAGTCCCTGACCCAGCCTCTCGTATCATGGCTGCAGTCCCTGACCCAGCCTCTCGTATCATGGCTGCAGTCCCTGACCCAGCCTCTCGTATCATGGCTGCAGTCCCTGACCCAGCCTCTCGTATCATGGCTGCAGTCCCTGACCCAGCCTCTCGTATCATGGCTGCAGTCCCTGACCCAGCCTCTCGTATCATGGCTGCAGTCCCTGACCCAGCCTCTCGTATCATGGCTGCAGTCCCTGACCCAGCCTCTCGTATCATGGCTGCAGTCCCTGACCCAGCCTCTCGTATCATGGCTGCAGTCCCTGACCCAGCCTCTCGTATCATGGCTGCAGTCCCTGACCCAGCCTCTCGTATCATGGCTGCAGTCCCTGACCCAGCCTCTCGTATCATGGCTGCAGTCCCTGACCCAGCCTCTCGTATCATGGCTGCAGTCCCTGACCCCGCTTCTCGTATCATGGCTGCAGTCCCTGACCCCGCCTCTCGTATCATGGCTGCAGTCCCTGACCCAGCCTCTCGTATCATGGCTGCAGTCCCTGACCCAGCCTCTCGTATCATGGCTGCAGTCCCTGACCCAGCCTCTCGTATCATGGCTGCAGTCCCTGACCCAGCCTCTCGTATCATGGCTGCAGTCCCTGACCCAGCCTCTCGTATCATGGCTGCAGTCCCTGACCCAGCCTCTCGTATCATGGCTGCAGTCCCTGACCCAGCCTCTCGTATCATGGCTGCAGTCCCTGACCCAGCCTCTCGTATCATGGCTGCAGTCCCTGACCCAGCCTCTCGTATCATGGCTGCAGTCCCTGACCCAGCCTCTCGTATCATGGCTGCAGTCCCTGACCCAGCCTCTCGTATCATGGCTGCAGTCCCTGACCCAGCCTCTCGTATCATGGCTGCAGTCCCTGACCCAGCCTCTCGTATCATGGCTGCAGTCCCTGACCCAGCCTCTCGTATCATGGCTGCAGTCCCTGACCCAGCCTCTCGTATCATGGCTGCAGTCCCTGACCCAGCCTCTCGTATCATGGCTGCAGTCCCTGACCCAGCCTCTCGTATCATGGCTGCAGTCCCTGACCCAGCCTCTCGTATCATGGCTGCAGTCCCTGACCCCGCCTCTCGTATCATGGCTGCAGTCCCTGACCCCGCCTCTCGTATCATGGCTGCAGTCCCTGACCCCGCCTCTCGTATCATGGCTGCAGTCCCTGACCCCGCCTCTCGTATCATGGCTGCAGTCCCTGACCCCGCCTCTCGTATCATGGCTGCAGTCCCTGACCCCGCCTCTCGTATCATGGCTGCAGTCCCTGACCCCGCCTCTCGTATCATGGCTGCAGTCCCTGACCCCGCCTCTCGTATCATGGCTGCAGTCCCTGACCCCGCCTCTCGTATCATGGCTGCAGTCCCTGACCCCGCCTCTCGTATCATGGCTGCAGTCCCTGACCCCGCCTCTCGTATCATGGCTGCAGTCCCTGACCCCGCCTCTCGTATCATGGCTGCAGTCCCTGACCCCGCCTCTCGTATCATGGCTGCAGTCCCTGACCCCGCCTCTCGTATCATGGCTGCAGTCCCTGACCCCGCCTCTCGTATCATGGCTGCAGTCCCTGACCCCGCCTCTCGTATCATGGCTGCAGTCCCTGACCCCGCCTCTCGTATCATGGCTGCAGTCCCTGACCCCGCCTCTCGTATCATGGCTGCAGTCCCTGACCCCGCCTCTCGTATCATGGCTGCAGTCCCTGACCCCGCCTCTCGTATCATGGCTGCAGTCCCTGACCCCGCCTCTCGTATCATGGCTGCAGTCCCTGACCCCGCCTCTCGTATCATGGCTGCACACTGAATGTCTCCTGTATCATGCCCGCAGTCCCTGACCGCCTCTCGTATCATGGCTGCAGTCCCTGACCCAGCCTCTCGTATCATGGCTGCAGTCCCTGACCCAGCCTCTCGTATCATGGCTGCAGTCCCTGACCCCGCTTCTCGTATCATGGCTGCAGTCCCTGACCCCGCTTCTCGTATCATGGCTGCAGTCCCTGACCCAGCCTCTCGTATCATGGCTGCAGTCCCTGACCCAGCCTCTCGTATCATGGCTGCAGTCCCTGACCCAGCCTCTCGTATCATGGCTGCAGTCCCTGACCCAGCCTCTCGTATCATGGCTGCAGTCCCTGACCCAGCCTCTCGTATCATGGCTGCAGTCCCTGACCCAGCCTCTCGTATCATGGCTGCAGTCCCTGACCCAGCCTCTCGTATCATGGCTGCAGTCCCTGACCCAGCCTCTCGTATCATGGCTGCAGTCCCTGACCCCGCCTCTCGTATCATGGCTGCAGTCCCTGACCCCGCCTCTCGTATCATGGCTGCAGTCCCTGACCCAGTCTCCTGTATCATGCCTGCAGTCCCTGACCGCCTCTTGTTTCATGGCTGCAGTCCCTGACCCCGCCTCTCGTATCATGGCTGCAGTCCTGACCCCGCCTCTCGTATCATGGCTGCAGTCCCTGACCCCGCCTCTCGTATCATGGCTGCACACTGAATGTCTCCTGTATCATGCCCGCAGTCCCTGACCGCCTCTTGTTTCATGGCTGCAGTCCCTGACCCCGCCTCTCGTATCACGGCTGCAGTCCCTGACCCAGCCTCTCGTATCATGGCTGCAGTCCCTGACCCGGTCTCCTGTATCATGCCTGCAGTCCCTGACCCCGCCTCTCGTATCATGGCTGCAGTCCCTGACCCCGCCTCTCGTATCATGGCTGCAGTCCCTGACCCGGCCTCTCGTATCATGGCTGCACACTGAATGTCTCCTGTATCATGCCCGCAGTCCCTGACCGCCTCTTGTTTCATGGCTGCAGTCCCTGACCCAGCCTCTCGTATCATGGCTGCAGTCCCTGACCCAGCCTCTCGTATCATGGCTGCAGTCCCTGACCCAGCCTCTCGTATCATGGCTGCAGTCCCTGACCCCGCCTCTCGTATCATGGCTGCAGTCCCTGACCCCGCCTCTCGTATCATGGCTGCAGTCCCTGACCCAGCCTCTCGTATCATGGCTGCAGTCCCTGACCGTCTTCTATATACTGCCAATAGTCTGCCCATAACCTGTTGTCTATTGTCTGACACAGAATATCCACTGCATTTTATGTGGGGCTTTTAGTAATGTCAAGGATGACACTTGAAGACCCGGATTTCCTTTTAGCAGCAGAAATAACGCAGCCCCAGCACTAAATTATGAGGCCATGTGGATTCACCTTGGACTTCTAGAATCATAAATACATCTGATGCATTTACATGACCACTAACCTCCTCCTCAGATCCTTACATACAGCGGGGGATACATTATCTCTATATTATCAGAAGATACAAGGAGAGAAGAGTCAGGATAGGACACAAGCCATCAGCCCAGACTACAGCAGACTACCCACGGGATGCCGCCTCTGACAGCGAGGGGCCACATGAAGGTAACATATCTCCAGCTTGAGGCGATCTCTCCCAGACCGGCTCCTTGTGTGGCCCTCTACATTTCACATGACACAGGCCTCCTCCGCTCTCCTCCGGGACACGCTCTGCTTTCATTCTGGTGGAGGTTTGCAGAGCTGATTCACTTTCTATTAATGCAACAAATTGGGTCAAGGAAGATTTAATTGAGGCTTAAATAGAGCGACTATCGCATACAGCGGAAGGGAAATGATATCAATGCTAAAAAAGGCAGAAGAAGAAGAAGAAGAAGAAAGGCCAAAATGGAGAGCAGCAGACATCAGGTACCTGAGCAGTATGTGCAGAACACTACAGATTATAGGGGGTCACCCTCCCCCCGATAATCAACATCTGGAAGAGGTTATACTCAACCAATCATTGCTAGTTCTGGGCCAATGTCACCATAAACAGGGAAGCGGATCAGATTCAGCTTCACAGCCCAGATAAGAAAACCGCCATCTACTGCAGCACTTTTTAGGCCTGAAGATTCGTTAAAACCCCCAGACGTTTTCTGAACATAAAAACCCAATAAAACCCAATATATTACTCAAAAGGTATCGGTACTTGTACTCACTAAAGCTGCACAATTAATCTCTAAGAATCGTTATCGCGATTTTTTTCCCCCTTGAGAACTTGACAAAGTATTTCTTTCTATGCAGAGAATTCGCTCTGCTATATATATATAAATAAAATATTGTATGTATGTGTATATATATATATATATATATATAATACACACACATACATACACACACAAATATATATGTATATTTGTACAGACCCTAGGGCCTAGAGAATAAAATGGTGGTTGCTGCAATATTTTACGTCACACTGTATTTGCGCAGCAATTGTTCAAATGCAATTTTTTGGGAAAAAAAATTACACTTTAATGGTAAAAAAAAAAAAAAAAAAAAAAAAAAGCTAACCAGTAAAGTTAGCCCAATTTTTTTTGTATAATGTGAAAGATTTTACGCCGCGAGAATCGTGAGAGAATTGTGATCTTTTTATTCCAAGGAAAAAAAATTGAGATTCTCATTTTGGCCAGAATCGTGCAGCTCTATTACTCACTGATAAAAAAAATACAAAAATAAAAACCGTATCGGTGCAACCCTAAATCCCTCCTACGGAAGGCCATTCTCTATAGGAACTACATAACCAGCCGTCAGAAGAAGCCTATTGTCAGCAAGGCAGAGGGACAAATTCTCAAGCTGAGGAAAGTGCAGAACAAGAGAGGCGGCTCTGACATTGTGCAGTCATTACAGCTTTGGGACATTCAACCCCCACCCCACCCCCCACCCCAATACTGCCGAAGGGGCCTGACCCACATTATATATGGAAGACACCTACAAAAAGGGCAAAGAACATTTCATATTCAGGAGATTTTGTAGGACAAGCAGGCAGAGCGCTGTGATTGCAATCACTGGCAGCAGATTACTCCTCATAACACAAGAAAAAAAACAAATGTAATGGATGGACTGGAAATTTAAAAAATTCCACCAATATATATTCAGCACCATCATATATACACATCAGTCTCTGCACCACAGGAGCTTACAGTCTAATGTCCTCACTAGTCGCACAATCTTGGTCTAGTTGGGGTGAATGGTAAAACTAGCAATAAAATGTTGGAAATAAAAAAAAAAAAAAAAAAAAAAAAATCACCCAATGATGGAGTAGGCTACCCTCTGTGTGACCTCAATGACGGGCCGAGCGCTGTCACATGGACTTGGTCATGTGGTTTAGTGGTTCGCACACCTGCCTTGCACATTACCTCTGATTAGAGCTGCACGATTAATCGTTATCGCAATTTTTTCCCCCCTTGCGATCTTGACAAAGTATTGCCCGATTCTTTCTATGCAGAGAATTCTCGGGGGGGGGGGGGGGGGGGGGGGGCAGTCTGCCAAGAATCACAATATTCTTTAGCAGTAGAACTTCAGTATAAACATTGTAACACTTTGTCCTTTAGATCAAAGGAACAGACTTTGGTGTGTAAATGAGGGAAGTTTAACCACTTAAAACACTAAACCCTTTTTCTGTCGGTTTCAAGTTAAAATCATTTTTTTTTCCCTAGAAAATTACTTAGAACCCCCAAACATTATATATATCTTTTTTAGCAGAGTCCTGAAAGAATAAAATGGTGGTTGTTGCAATATTTTATGTCACACTGTTTTAGTGCAGCAGTCGTTCCAGTGCAATTTTTTTGGGAAAAAAATTACACTTTATTGTTACAGAAGTCCGGTAATTGGAGCTGTCAAAAAAAAAAAAAAACAGCTGGCAATGTTTATTACCAACATTGCTCTGCCCTGAAACACTAAAATAAAAAGAAACATTGTTTATTTTTGTATATTTCTGTTTTCTTCATCTGCAGATCAAAGGGATGAACAAATGTCCCTCTGTTTAACCCCTTAATAACCCTTCATTTACTCTAATCAGCCTTAATTAACTCCCTATTCTCCTCAATTTAATTATTTTCCTGCTTTTTTTCACGTTTATTTTATAAACTATAAACAAATTAAAACTTTTTTTTTTTTTTGTTTGCTTGACCCCTTTCACACTGGAGCGGTTTTCAGGCGGTATTGCGCTAAAAATACCGCCTGAAAACCGCTCCTAAACAGCCTCCGCTGTTTGTTCAGTGTGAAAGCCCGAGGGCTTTCACACTGAAGCGGTGCGCAGGCAGGGCGGTGAGAAAAGTCCTGCAAACCGCTTTTTTGGAGCGGGGAAGGAGCGGTGTATTCACCGCTCCTTCCCCGCTCCTGCCCATTGAAATCAATGGGACAGCGCGGCTATACCGCGGCAATACCGCGGCTATAGCCGCGCTGTACGAGGGATTTTAACCCTTTTTCGGCCGCCAGCGGGGGGTAAAACCGCACCGCTAGCGGCCGAATACCGCTGCAAGAACGACGGTACAGCAGCGCTAAAAATAGCGCTGTTGTACCGCCGACGCCCCCACCGCCCCAGTGTGAAAGGGGCCTAAGTGAATATTTTTACACATGTATATTAACATATATTTACACAGGATCCAGCGATGTCCTCACCTGAGCCATTCTTGTCATTGGTGTTCTGTCCCTGGCGCCAGCATCTCAACTGTGGGCACCCAGGTGTGACCGCATGTAGCTTCACAGCTGGGTGATCACTGTGATGAGCTTTGTGAATGATCCCGCAGTCTTCTGGGACCTGGGACCGGTCCCAGAAGACTGCAGGGAGAAGAACTTCCGCTCAGATTGCCTAGGCCAGTGATGGGGAACCTCGGCACCCCAGATGTTATGGAACTACATTTCCCATGATGCTCATGCATTCTGTAGTGTAGGTGAGCATCGTGGGAAATGTAGTTCCAAAACATCTGGGGTGCCAAGGTTCACCATCACTGGCCTAGGTGGTTGGAGTGGGAGTTGAAGCGGGTACCTGTGAAAACCAGGTACCTGCTCCACCCCACCCCCCCCCCCCCCAAAAAAAAGTCCCATCACCTAAAGAGGCCTTCAAGTGGAACTTCCCCTTTTGGGTGGAGCTCCACTTCAGGGATTAAATATAGTCAATATTGGTGGAGAGAGAGAAGTTCCAGATAGGAAGAAAAAGCAACCAAAGTGAAAACAGATTTCGGTGTTTTCTGCATACAGAAGATCTCCTGAAATTCAATGACTTAATCACAGCTGTAAATGTTGATGTTAGGTGTCACATATGAGCAAAGCTCTGACCCTGGAGGAAGACATTTCCCAGCACACACCTGACTTCCAGGCAGTAGACTCTTCCCAAGGTCTGATCACAGAGAACAAAAGAAACCACCAAATAAAATGGAAACATCTGCACATAAAAAACGTTCCTTTCCCTGTATTGTTGGAGATCATTCGAACGTCACTTGTGAGGAAAGTAAACATTTTGGTTTTACAAGACCCGGGTTGTTGGGTTCGCCATTCAGCAGACCCTTCCATAGAAACACTCATATTTCCAGTGTCGTCACTTGAACTTTGCTGAACTTGCCGGGCACACAAAGCTCAATCTGTTTTAGTGTAGAGAGCTTTGTGTGACACAAGGCAAACACTCGGGAGCTGAAATACAAGACGCACAACCTAGAGCCCCAGATTTCCCGGAAACCAAGAGTGCAAACCGCCGAGAGGAGCCAAGCGGGGGGTTTGTAGAGAGAACAGGCCTCAAGGGCGGCTTTCACTCCACTCCCCATAAAAAAAAAGACTCCCCGAGGACAACCCCCGTCTATACAAAAGATTTTCTGAAATGTTATGCTGGATATTTTCTGTAATAACACGGGAGTTATTCTACGATCGATGTAAACAGCGGTGAGAGAATCTATACAGAAGGGTCCGACTCTCACTTTGAAGGATTCAGTATATGAAACAACTAGGGGACCACCAAATGGGTTTTTTGGTGCCGAAAACCAAAACCGAAAATGACTATTTTTAAAAAATATATTTTTATACAGGAGATGATCAGAGACTGCAGACATAATACAGGAGATGATCAGAGACTGCAGACATAATACAGGAGATGGTCAGAGACTGCAGACATAATACAGGAGATGATCAGAGACTGCAGACATAATACAGGAGATGATCAGAGACTGCAGACATAATACAGGAGATGATCAGAGACTGCAGACATAGTACAGGAGATGGTCAGAGACTGCAGACATAGTACAGGAGATGATCAGAGACTGCAGACATGATACAGGAGATGATCAGAGACTGCAGACATAGTACAGGAGATGGTCAGAGACTGCGGACATAATACAGGAGATGGTCAGAGACTGCGGACATAATACAGGAGATGGTCAGAGACTGCGGACATATTACAGGAGATGGTCAGAGACTGCAGACATGATACAGGAGATGATCAGAGACTGCAGACATAGTACAGGAGATGGTCAGAGACTGCGGACATAATACAGGAGATGGTCAGAGACTGCGGACATAATACAGGAGATGGTCAGAGACTGCAGACATAGTACAGGAGATGGTCAGAGACTGCGGACATAATACAGGAGATGATCAGAGACTGCGGACATAATACAGGAGATGATCAGAGACTGCAGACATAATACAGGAGATGATCAGAGACTGCAGACATAATACAGGAGATGATCAGAGACTGCAGACATAATACAGGAGATGATCAGAGACTGCAGACATAGTACAGGAGATGATCAGAGACTGCAGACATAGTACAGGAGATGACCAGAGACTGTAGACATAGTACAGGAGATGATCAGAGACTGCAGACATGATACAGGAGATGATCAGAGACTGCAGACATAGTACAGGAGATGACCAGAGACTGTAGACATAGTACAGGAGATGATCAGAGACTGCAGACATGATACAGGAGATGATCAGAGACTGCAGACATGATACAGGAGATGATCAGAGACTGCAGACATAGTACAGGAGATGATCAGAGACTGCAGACATAGTACAGGAGATGATCAGAGACTGCAGACATAGTACAGGAGATGGTCAGAGACTGCAGACATAGTACAGGAGATGGTCAGAGACTGCAGACATAGTACAGGAGATGATCAGAGACTGCAGACATAATACAAGAGATGATCAGAGACTGCAGACATAGTACAGGAGATGATCAGAGACTGCAGACATAGTACAGGAGATGACCAGAGACTGTAGACATAGTACAGGAGATGATCAGAGACTGCAGACATGATACAGGAGATGATCAGAGACTGCAGACATAGTACAGGAGATGACCAGAGACTGTAGACATAGTACAGGAGATGATCAGAGACTGCAGACATGATACAGGAGATGATCAGAGACTGCAGACATGATACAGGAGATGATCAGAGACTGCAGACATAGTACAGGAGATGATCAGAGACTGCAGACATAGTACAGGAGATGATCAGAGACTGCAGACATAGTACAGGAGATGGTCAGAGACTGCAGACATAATACAGGAGATCCATGCAGCCTCACCAGGTTCCTTTAAATGCAGCCTACCAGTACCCATCATGCATCCTGCCTTTGTATGTCAGACAGGATCAGGACAGGGAAGTGTTAGGAAAGCAAAGCCAAGAACAGTGCTCTGTCTATGGAGGAAAGCTGTCAGTACACGGCGTTAAGGAGCAGCTTGTCGGTATGATCAGTGGGAGGAGCATTGTCAGTGTGCAGTGTCGCAGGGGTTAATAGTGCAGGACTTGTTGTTGGACATGCTGTAACAGTGAGCCTGCTCACCAAGAGTGGGCTCGGTGAGTGGCTGAAAAGGCCATTTTCAGCCGATATGTTTCAGCGGCCGAAATTTCAGTCAATCCCTAGAAGCAACTGTATTCCCATTATTGGGGTGATGACTATCTGCGTGTTTCTGCTGGCCTCCCCACAAGTAGAGTGTCAACTACAACATGGTGAAGGGGAGAGCCGAGTCCCCAAATAGGAGGGCAACATCCCCATATGTACAGAGTACCGACCACAGGGGAGGAGCCGCTTTCTGTAATCTGACCCCCCCCCCCCCCGGTACCACTTTTTCCAAAACAAACTCTGTAAGAGTAGAATGTGCCGAGTGATAGCTTCCCTATAATACACTCTGGGGGGTGCAAAATCTGGTGCAGCTGTGCAAAGAAACCAATCAGCTTCCAGGTTTTTATTTTGTCAAAGCTTAAAATTGAACAAGCTCAAGTTAGAAGCTAATAGGCTACCAACACACAGCTGCTTAGCAAATCAAACCCACCAGGGCCAAAACACGGCCTCTCCTTGGCCGCTGTGACCTGATAATGGTCTGGTATGGAGTTTGGGAGGGACTTTGCGCATTTTTATTTTTTTTTGGTGTGGGGGGGGGGGGGTCCCCTCCAATCCATACTAGACCCAAAGGGCCTGGTATGGACCAGGGGAGGGGAGCACAGGCCTTTTTTTTTTTTTTGCTGGCAATTTTATTATTATTTTTTTTTACATTCAGCTGTCAGCGGGGAACCCAACAGCTGATGGATGACTCATCAGTTGTTAAGGATGTGGCGGCCTGCTTCCCGGCTCCCTCCTTAGCAACCAGCTATATACACCGATGGAAAAAACACCGATGGAAAAAACACCGATGGAAAAAACACCGATGGAAAAAACACCGATGGAAAAAACACCGATGGTAAAAACACCGATGGTAAAAACACCGATGGAAAAAACACCGATGGTAAAAACAACGATGGAAAAAACACCGATGGAAAAAACACCGATGGAAAAAACACCGATGGAAAAAACACCGATGGAAAAAACACCGATGGAAAAAACACCGATGGAAAAAACACCGATGGAAAACTTCACCCGTTCTGACGTGACTGAACTGATGAAATGAACGGTCTACATGTGTTAAAGGAGCTTAAAGATGCTGTGTGCAGCAGCCCCCCCTCCCCTCACACTTACCCGAGCCCCATCTCTATCAAACGATGTCCCCACAAGTGCCTTGGCCACCCAGGACTCTCTCTCCTGATTGGCTGAGGCACAGCAGCGGCGCAATTGGCTCCCGCTGCAATCAAACTCACCCAATGAGGATAGGGGGGGCGGGTCTGAACCATGGCTCTATGTCTGAATGGATACACAGATCTGTGGCTCGGCTCTGGTGCCCCCCATAGCCAGCTGCTTGCTGTGGGGGGCACTCAACAGGAGGGAGGGGCCAGGAGCTCCATCCAGGGGTCCGAGAAGAGGAAGATCCGGGCTGCTCTGTGCAAAACCAATACAGAGCCGGTAAGTAGAACATGTTTATAATAGAAAAAAAAAAAAGACTAACTTTGGCAGCTCCCGCTCCCCTCTCCAGTGCTGTGCTCTGCTGTAAGTCGTTCTGTTTCCTAAACAGGTGAAAGTTTCATTCATTGGTGAGAAGACGCAGGTAATACGCATTCTGCTAGAGAAACTACAACTCCCAGAATACCCTGCAATACACACTGCACAACCACAGGCAATATTAGTCCCAAGAGGAAATGTTATTGTGAAGTTGATTAATACTGAACATGTCTCAGGACACATTCCAAAAAAACAAGGTGTCTAAATATTGGGGACAGTCGGCAACGATGAACACGACTCCGTCCAACTGTGCAGGAAATAAAATAATCCGGTGAAAGGCAGCAAGTCAGTCATTAGCACTGAGGACAGGCAGAGCCGGAGAATCAACAGGTTGTGAGTTATCCCGGCTGGTGGGAGATCACGATGGGAATATTGTATAAGTGAGACTGAAGCAGAGATCAATGTGACCGGCTCAGTGATCTCTGTACAGCACTGCGGTATATGTCAGAGCCATACAAATGTATACAAATTATTATAATAATAATAGTGTGAGACTGTAGTGTGACATTAGAGTGTAAGCTCCTCTGGTGCAGAAGTTGGTGTGAATGGCTCAGTATTCTCTGTACAGCACTGCAGTATATGTCAGAGCTATACAAATGTATTATTATAAGTGTGTGGCTGTGAGGGGACATTAGAGTGTAAGCTCCTCTGTACAGAGACTGATGTGACTGTGGGGGGGAGGGGACATTAGAGTGTAAGCTCCTCTGTACAGAGACTGATGTGACTGTGGGGGAGGGGACATTAGAGTGTAAGCTCCTCTGTACAGAGACTGATGTGACTGTGGGGGAGGGGACAGAGTGTAAGCTCCTCTGTATAGAGACTGATGTGACTGGTTCTCTGTACAGCGCTATGGATTGTGTCAGAGCTATACAATTATATAAACAGTAATAGATGTGTGTGTCGCTGGGACATTAGAATGTAAGCTCCTCCGGTGCACAGATCTGAATGGCTCCGTGTTCTCTATATAATAATATGGAATTAGAGAGTGAAGGGAGAACATAACCAGCTATAGAGCGGTAAGTGAGGTTTGGTGAGACGATGTATAACAAGCCGTATTCCAGCACTTGGTCTGTCTCTGTGGTCAGTGAAATCCGCTTCTTCCCCACACAAGTCCCCCGTCATCCTCTCTCAAGGATCTGATTACATAATCTTTCCTGAAGGGCGACATACAAACAGATGTTTTTTACAAACGCACAGCAATAAGCAATTCGATCACCCAAAAGCCATTCCTGCCGCATCTAATATTAGCATGCTGGAAAATGATTGCATTGAATATTGTAGTGCATTCAGAGCCACATCAAGCCCTACAGCACCCAATCACTACACACACAATACACACACAATATACACCCAATCACTACAATACACACACACACACACACACACACACACACAATACACACCCAATCACTACAATACACACACACAATACACACATACAATACACACAACACACACACATACAATACACACAATACACACCCAATCACTACAATACACACACACACACAATACACACACACACATACAATACACACACAATACACACACACATACATATAATACACACAACACACACACACATACATACAATACACACAATACACACACACACATACAATACACATAACACACGGGTTGCACTGCGATCTGTTTGCTAAAAAAACAATCTGGGAGATGATATAATGCAGCAGGTTTCTGTTCAGCCCGTCAGTCTCCAGATTAATGTACAATACACACACACATACATACAATACACACACACACATACAATACACACACACACACACATATGCAATACACACATATACAATACACAACACACACACACATACATACAATACACACATATACAATACACACACACATACATACAATACACACACACACACACACACACACACAATACACAACACACACATACATACAATACACAACACACACACACACACACACGGGCTGCACTGCGATCTGTTTGCTAAAAAACCAATCTGGGAGGAGATATAATGCAGCAGGTTTCTGTTCAGCCCGTCAGTCTCCAGATAAATGTTATGACTCTAAAATTAGCAAATTTCCTTTATACTGTACCCAACACTACACAAAGACGACAACATTTTTTTGGAACAGAGCTGGAAAACAAGAACCTGTGATTTCCCTCTGTTGACAACACAAGAATCGATACAGACAAGAAAAAGTACAACACCACCATTGTCTACATTGTAACCATTTGTAAACATCACAATATAACCGCCATGCAGAAAGAAGGGCCGGACTCGCTGTGTGTACAGACAAGCTGGACAGTGAACAGAAGGTTACATACACAGGAGCCACACGCACACGCGCACACACACACGCGCACACACACGCGCGCGCACACACACGCGCGCACACACACGCGCGCGCACAACGCACACACACACACACGTACTGTACACACGCACACACGTACTGTACACACGCACACACGTACTGTACACACGCACTGTACACACGCACACACATACTGTACACGTACTGTACACACGCACACACATACTGTACACACGTACTGTACACACGCACACACGTACTGTACACACGCACTGTACACATGCACACACGTACTGTACACACGTACTGTACACACGCGCACACTGTACTTACACACGCGCACACTGTACTTACACACGCGCACACTGTACACACACACGCGCGCACACTGTACACACACACACACTACTGTACACACACTGTACACACACACTGTACACACACACTGTACACACACGTACTGTACTGTACACACACACACACACTGTACTGTACACACACACACACTGTACTGTACACACACGTACTGTACACACACACTACTGTACACACTGTACACACTGTACACACACACTGTACACACACACTGTACACACACACACACACTGTACACACACTGTACACACACACACACACACTGTACACACACTGTACACACACACTGTACTGTACACACACACACAGTACTGTACACACACGTACTGTACACACACACACACACGTACTGTACACACACACACAGTACTGTACACACACACACAGTACTGTACACACACACACACTGTACACACACGTACTGTACACACACGGTACACACACACTGTACACACACACTCACACTGTACTGTACGCACACACGGTACACACACACTGTACACACACACTCACACTGTACTGTACGCACACACTGTACACACACACTGTACACACACACTGTACACACACACTGTACTGTACGCACACACACTGTACACACACTGTACACACACTGTACACAGACACTGTAAACACAATGAACTGGGAATTCAGCAAACATACCGGGCAGCACAAAGGAAGAAAACAAAGTTGCATTTAAACTGCACTAAACTGTAAACAGATCACTGCGATGAAAAGACAATCCAGACCATCATTTGGGGGAAAAGAGGGAATATTACAAAGTGGAACATTCATTCGCTAGTAGCTGCTTAAAGCCGTGTTCCAGACGTTTGTTTTTTTTTTAAAGTCAGCAACTACAAAACACTGTAGCTGTGGACTTTTAATAAGGACACTTACCTGTCCAGCAAGCCTGCGATGTCGCGCCCCCACCCCCCCCCCCCAGGCCGATTCGTCCATCGGATCAGGTGCCGGCGCCGCCATTGCAACTAAGGGAAACCGGCAGTGGAGCCTTGCAGCTTCACTGCCCATTTTTTCTACTGCGCATGCGCGAGTCACGCGGCGTTTTGTGAATGGCCCCATCGTCTTCTGGGACACACACAGGTCCAAGAAGACAACGGGGGGAGCGCGCTGAAGAGGAGGAAGTGACGGAACAGGAATAGGAAGAGGCAGATTAGGAAGACTAGGTTTTTGGTAAGTAAAAATTTTTTTTTTTTTATGTTTAATTTATTTCAAAGAAAATTTTAATGTATAAAATGTTTTTTTAGGGTGGACCTCCGCTTTAAAATAATATGTCAACCCAACAAGTCATGAAATATGCCTATATATACTATGTACTTGTATGAGAAAGTCTCCTGTTCTCTTTGTATTGCTTCCTTTATGTGGAATCCCTGGTGCCAGTCCCCCTGCTTTCCTAATAAAAACTGACCACACCAAGCATGAATGCACAGCATGGTCAGGTCTCTAGTTGTGCTGGGAACTGCACCTGTTCTTCTCCAATGATCAGACTTATCCTGACACATCCCCCTCCCGGACAGCCTTTCAGTAGGAAGATCAGTGTGCCGCTGGTTTCTCCTCCCCCAAGCTCCTTAAGCAGCTGAGAACACAGGGTATGTGATCTTTAAAAAGAGAAAAAAAAAAAGGTTTAATAATTCATTTAACCACTTGCTGACCGCCAAACGTTTATATACGTTGTGATTTACAGGTACTGATTTTTTGCAGCCAGCTTTCTCATGAAGGCATTCCATGCGGCTCATGAGAACCCCCCCCCCCCCCCCCGTGTTTCTCGGGCTTACCGTTTCCGCCAGTTTGCCAGAGAAATAATCTGACAGTGCGGCTGGCTGCGTCCATAGGCGATCAAAGAATACATCCGTTTTGATCCCCTCTACGGTCTTGGAGAACCGGAATGATGTCACTTCCAGTCCACTTTTTGATGTTTTGCTTTTAAAAAAGGTAAAGGAAAGATTTGGGGTCTTTTTGACCCCAAATCTCTCCATAGAGAGGACGTGTCACCCCTTATTTCTATTACAGGGGATGTTTACATTCCTTGTAATAGAGAAAAAAAGTGCTAAAAAAAAAAAAAAAAAAAAAAAGAAAAGAAAAGAGATATTTTTTGTTATAAAGTGCCCCCATCCCCCCATGCTCACACACAGAAGCGAACGCATATGCAAGTCGCGCACATATGTAAACAGTGTATGCGCCACACATGAGTTATCGCCACAAACTATAGTGGGAGCGCTAAACCTCCTCCAACTCTTAACCTGTAACGGCATTTAAAACGTCGCCTATGGAGACTTTCTTACAAACCACAGTTTGTCGCCATTCCACAAGCGTGCGCAATATTAAAGCGTGACATGTTGGGCATCTACATACTCTGTGTAACATCTTCCACAAAAAATAAATAAATCTGGGTGAATATTAAATTCTGGCCTTTGAAATGCATTAACACTCAAATGCGTCTTGGCACATTCAGCATTTT
>JBBDGP010005358.1:0-17837 GCA_037952835.1 Lithobates septentrionalis
GAAAGATGAATTCATGGCACAAACTTTCACCAGGATTTGCTGCAGTGGAGCCGTAGCACCGGCGCCGAGCGGAATGTGATGAAGCACGTTGGCAGAGGATTTGAATACAGCCGAGAGAAAGAAAATGAATTCACCTTCTTAATAATGATAAATAAAAGAAAGAAATATCAATATCTGGCCTATTAAGTAGCATTATGTTGGAAGGAGATGAAAAAGGGTCATTACTCACCTCATTGAGACTTATTTTAGAATGTAATATTAGACGGATAATTGCCTAAAATATTACTAAGGAAGATTAAAAGCCATTATATCAAACAGCGACTCCAATAATATGAATCAGCCTGTATAGAATATATATATAATAAAGCCATTTCCAGTGAATTAAAGGGAGCCAGACCCTTCTTAAATTAGACCTGTCTGCACCATTACACAGGAATGAGTTCAGTGTGAAGGGGTGGTGCCACCTCAGGGGCGGGTCCGTGACACCTTGCGCTTAGTTAGTCCTGGGCATCATTCAACTCATAAGACTGAGGACATCTTGTGGCGAAAAGGGAGTACTTCGCTGTGGTGATGTCCCCTCAGGGACGGGTCCATGACACCCTGCATTACAGTCTGACCTGGACCTCATTCAATCCGGAAGACTGAGGACATGTTGTGGCAAAAATGGCATGGTGATGCCCCCTCAGTGGTGGGTCCATGATACCCTGCATTTACAACCTGTCCTGGGCATCATTCAGTTTGGAAGACAGGATATCTTGTGGTGAAAAGAGAGTACTGCGCTGTGGTGATGCCCCTTCAAAGGTGGTTTGGTGACACCCTGCACTGATAGTCTGTCCTGGAACCCATTCAACCCAGAAGACTGAGGGCATCCTATGAGGGAAAAAAAGTACTGTACTGTGGTGAGGCCCCCTCAGGGGCAGGACCATGACACACTGCATTTCAATCTGTCCTGGAACCCATTCAACCCAGAAGACTAAGGACATCCAGTGGTGAAAAGAGAGTACTGTACTGTGATATTGCCCCCTTCTGGGGTGGGTCCATGATGCCCTGCATTAGTCTGTCCTGGACACCATTCAACCTAGAAGACCGGGGACATCCAGTGGTGAACAGAGAGTACTGTATTGTGATAATGCCCCCTCTGGGGTGGGTCCATGATGCCCTGCATTACTGTCTATCCTGGAAACTATTCAACCCAGAAGACTAAGGACATCCTGTGGGGAAAAGAGAGTACTGTACTTTGATGATGCCCCCTTTAGGGGCGGATTCATGACATCCTTCATTACAGTTTGTCCTGGACACCATTCAACCTGGAAGAATAGGGACATCTTGTGGTGAAAAAAGGTTACTGCAAGGGACAGATTGAATTTGAGCACCGAAGCCTGATTGGTGAACATTTTGTTTACATATATTGTAAATCCTAAAAGCCACCATGTGCTAGGCACCCTCTGTTTTTTTATACTTTCCTTTACCATGATGTCCTGCCTTTACCTGCCTTACCTAAAGCACATGTCCACAAGGTGGCAACATTTCAGTAATTTTACTGCAAAACAAACAATGTTTCTGCCCCACTGAAGGATGACATAAAGGGGCTGAATTACTAAAACTAGAGAGTGCAAAGTGTTATAGTTACCTGCTCTGTGCAGTGGCTTTGCACAGAACAACCCCCCGATCCTCCCTTTTCCCCACTGGCGCTCCTGGCCCCTCCCCCCCGCTGAGTGCCCCCGTAGCCAGCCGCTTGCTTCAGACACAGAATGCGGATCGACCCCGCCCCCACTCTCTCCCCATTGGCTCACTGGCTGTGATTGACAGTAGCAAGAGCCAATGACTCATCCAATGAGGAGGCAGAAAACCTGGGGAGCCACTGCTCTCATGCACATTACTGGATCGAGATGGGGCTCAGGTAAGGGGGGGGGGGGGGGGCTGCTGCACACAGAAGGTTTTTTACCTCATGCATAGAATGATGCAATGCGAATTGGGTGCAAATTGACAGCGATACACGGTGCAAATTCCCAATTTTTATTTATTTTTTATTAACGCAATGCGAATTTAGTGAGGGGGTAACTCTTCCCAATGACCACAAGTTTAAGAAGCATTCTTCCAGTAGCAGTCCGTAATGCAGTGCGCAGGGG
Organism: Lithobates septentrionalis; assembly: GCA_037952835.1. Classification (NCBI taxonomy): domain Eukaryota; kingdom Metazoa; phylum Chordata; class Amphibia; order Anura; family Ranidae; genus Lithobates; species Lithobates septentrionalis. The sequence continues at coordinate 2,130 of JBBDGP010005358.1, forward strand.
CGCCCCCGCCATCCATGCATCCGGCCCCCCAATCTACATGTGGGGCGCCGGACGCATGGATTCCAATGGGGTTTTTTTTTTTTAAACATGTGATTAGAGCCTGAGTCTCTAATAGGCTGCAAAAAAGGGTGCGCTCGGGGCGCAGGGTACTGTGCCCTGAGGTCACCCACTTGTGTGACAATAGCGAATGAATATTCTCTATTGTCTTCCCGATTTTCCTCCAGGCCAATCAGGAAGTGGGCCCTGAGACCCCGCACCCAATTGGCCGAAAGGAGAGATGATCCGATTGGCCCCCTAGGTGGAGGAGGGGAGGGAGAAGACTCACGGCGTGATGCAGGGGAGACGCGGGGGAAGCCGCCGCCGTGACCTAGATGCCGACTGGTGGGGGGGGTGTAGGTGCAGGGGACCCAACCAAACGTGGGGGAGGTGGCTGTGGGTGCATTGTTTGCCACCCCCCCAAAAAAACACCAGCCGTCATTGCATTCTTCCCAATGAACATCACCATTAAAGCGGTATTGAAAAAAAAAAACCCCTGAAATATAGTTGTATAATGTGCTACTAGTATACATCACACACTAGAAGATTATGAAATACTTACCTTAGAGCGAAGCCCTCTAGCGGTGCTCTAGAGGTGAAAGTTCAAAAAGTCCAGTTACAATATGTGTAAATGTGATAGTGGTTCCGGTCCTAGGAATATTAGTGATCCAATTCCACCCCGTGATCCACCACCAATGCAAGATGGGCTCTTACCAAAGCCAATGGACTCTGTTACGGAGTCAGATGCACCTAGTATAATGTCTCCACATGTGCCAAACCTCAGGGAATCACATATGGTCCATGGACATCACCAAACTCTTGGCTCCCTCACATTGGGGTAGGGTCTCTCTGTGTTTCAGGGTTCCAGGCAGCTTGAAGGGGTTCAGCAACATGTGTCTCATTACCTAAGAATGTTCATCCTTGCTTATAGTGTGTAGGAGCTCACAAGCTATAAGCAAGGATGAACGCTCTTAGGAACTGAGGCACTTGTTGCTGAACCCCTTTGAGCTGCCTGGAACCCTGAAACACAGAGAGACCCTACCCCAATGTGAGGGGGCCAAAAGTTTGGTGATGTCCCTGGACCATATGTGATTCCCTGAGGTTTGGCACATGTGGAGACATTATACTAGGTGCATCTGACTCCGTAACAGAGTCCATTGGCTTTGGTAAGAGTCCATCTTGCATTGGTGGTGGATCACGGGGTGGAATTGGATCACTAATATTCCTAGGACCGGAACCACTATCACATTTACATGAATTATAACTGGACTTCTTGAACTTTCACCTCAATATATCTAAACGCTAATGCCACGTACACACGATCAGAAATTCGGCCCGCAAAAGACAGATGAGAGCTTTTCGTCGGAAAATGCGACCGTGTGTACGCTCCATCGGACTTTTGTTGGCGGAATTCCAGCCAGCAAAAGATTGAGAGCAGGTTCTCCATTTTTCGGTCGGAAAAAGTTCCTATCCGAAAATGCGATCGTCTGTAGCAATTCCGACGCGCAAAATTCCTACGCATGCTCGGAAACAATTCGATGCATGCTCGGAAGCATTGAACTTGGTTTTCTCGGCTCGTCGTAGTGTTTGTACGTCACCGCGTTCTTGACGGTCGGAAATTCAGCGAACTTTTGCGTGACCGTGTGTATGAAAGGCAAGCTTGAGCGGAATCCCGTCGGAAAAGCCGTCATATCTTTTTCCGATGAGAATTCCGCTCATGTGTACGCGGCATAACTGTATAAATATTATTAGCAAATTTTGTCTCCAATTCTGAATTTACTACCACTTTAATGTACAGTGAGATGTAGGTTTAGTAATTATGGGCAGGGGTTCCCTGATAACAGAAAGTTATTTCAAGGGTTCCTCTGTATTGAAAAGGTTGAGAAAGGCTCCTCTAGAGGAAGAGTTATTCCATTTTTGCATTACTTTCAGGTCAGTCCCCTTTTATATATCTGTATATACCCTATATTACCAAAAGTATTGGGACACCTGCCTTTACACACACATGAACTTTAATGACATCCCAGTCTTAGTCCGGAGGGTTCAATATTGAGTTGGCTCCGCCCTTTGCAGCTATAACAGCTTCAACTCTTCTGGGAAGGCCGTCCACAAGGTTTAGGAGGGTGTCTATGGGAATGTTTGACCATTCTTCCAGAAGAGCATTTGTGAGGTCAGGCACTGATGTTGGAAGAGTTATTATGGGAAAAGGGCGTCTCCACTGAAGCTCTATAACCAATCCTTGTTTCCATGACAACCCAAAATTTTCAAAATCCAATTGTCACCGGGACAGAAAGGGAGGTGAAATTTTCTAAATAGGAACAAAGACAGAAAAACAAATGTTACAGAGGTGTTAACCCTTCATCATACTATGCAAAAAAAAGTAAAAATTATATTCTTGGCTGGAACTACACGTAACCCCTTGCTGACCGCGCTATAACCGAATGATGGCTACAGCACGATCGTCTAGTTCTGCTGCTGGGCGCGGACGGCGCGCTCTGTGATCTTAGTGTCCTCCGGACATCACTGATCACAGATTGATGTAAAGAGCCAACCAGTGGCTCTTTACCACGTGATCAGCTGTGTCCAATCATGCCGGGTATTGGCACTCCTTTCCTCACGCTGACAGCATGAGAAGAGGAGAAGAGAGCCGATAACCGACTTCTCTAAAAGGGACATCTACACTGATAATCAGGGCAGTCCCAAGAGTGCCCACCAGTGCTGCCAAGTAGTGTCTCCTTCTCAGTGTCACCTATCAGTTCTGCCTATCAATGCCCATCAGTGCTGCCTATCAATTCCAATCAGTGAAACCCATCAGTGCCACCTATCAGTGCTGCCCATCAGTGCCGCCTTTCAATACGCATCAGTGCCACCTATCAGTGCCTATCAGTGCAGCCTCATCAGTGCCCATCAGTGCAGCCTCATCAGTGCCCATCAGTGCAAGCTATCAGTGCCTATCAGTGCAGCCTCATCAGTGCCCATCAGTGCAAGCTATCAGTGCCTATCAGTGCAGCCTCATCAGTGCCCATCAGTGCTGCCTATCAGTGCCCATCAGTGCTGCCTATCAGTGCCCATCAGTGCTGCCTATCAGTTCCCATCAGTGCAGCCTATCATTTCCCATCAGTACTGCCTATCAGTGCCAATCAGTGCTGCCTATCAGTGTCTATCAGTGCAGCCTCATCAGTGCCCATCAGTGCCACCTATCAGTGCAGCCTCATCAGTGCCCATCATTGCCACCTATCAGTGCCTATCAGTGCAGCCTCATCAGTGCCCATCAGTGCCACCTATCAGTGCAGCCTCATCCGTGCCCATCAGTGCCACCTATCAGTGCCTATCAGTGCAGCCTCATCAGTGCCCATCAGTGCCACCTATCAGTGCAGCCTCATCCGTGCCCATCAGTGCCACCTATCAGTGCCTATCAGTGCAGCCTCATCAGTGCCCATCAGTGCCACCTATCAGTGCCTATCAGTGCAGCCTCATCAGTGCCCATCAGTGAAGGAGAAAAATGAGCTTTTTACAAAATTTTATAACAAACTGTGAAAACTGTTTTGTTTTTTTTCCTAAATTTTCGGTCTTTTTTCATTCATTTAGCAAAAAAGAAACCCCCCCTGTGGTGATTAAATACCACGAAAAGAAAGCTCTATTAGTGTGAAAACAATTATATAAATATCATATGTGTACAGTGTTACATGACCGCGTAATTGTCATTCAAAGTGTGACAGCGCTGAAAGCTGAACATTGGTCTGGGCAGGAAGGGGGAGGGGAAGTGCCCGGTAGGCAAGTGATTAAAAAATGTACTTGTTTCAATCTAAATACAAATTCAATGTGAGAACAAATCTACAGAACGATCGTATTTGTAACCCGGGGAATATATATTATAATTCACAGCCAGCAAGTAGAGATGAGAAGGTCCTCCATAGACATGGCAGTGTTGGAAGAAATCGTCTTTATGTCTAATCCGGATATTTCCTCTCTTTATTCCACCCGGCAAACTTCCTTCCTTCCATCTCCGGACTCCACATTTCTGCCTCTCCTGGGTTAGAGCCTCTGTCACATCTCATTCATCCACGAGCTCCGCCCACAATTACACAAGTCTTCCGGCTCCGGCCGGCTCTGAGTTCTAGAAGAGTTTTATTTCTTTTTTCCGCCATCATCTTCTTTCTGAGCGCACAACGTGCGTTGTCGGTGTCACATCCTGGACATTTGATAAACATTTCACAGAGATTTCAGGGGATGAAGAAGTAGAAAGCGCTGACAATAAGAGATCGCAGATCCTGGGAAGATTCTTGGAATTTACAGTCAAGGGGTTTTTGTTTCCTTGGAAACTTATCAGTAAACTTTAAAAGAGGAACTGCAGTCCACATCATTCGTAATAAAAACATCTTTGCCATTCTGAAGCTTCCCTCCAACCACTTTGCATATTATTATATATATACTGGGATTCTGTAATTGCCAAATATGCTGCAGAAATCTCCCTCCGCCGAGTCTGGCTGCAGCCATTTTGACTGTGGGCAGCTGAAGCTGCTGACTGTTCACTTCCTGGATTCACACAGAGGCACAACTCCAGATCTGCAGCTCTCATTGGCCCTCTTATGATTCATCCCCCCTCCCTTCCTGGAGAGCTGTGTATTATGTCATAAGTCTAGGCTAATGACCAGACAAGAAACAGGAAGGGGGCTGTATAAGGGATTTAGTGGCAGAAAAAATATTAAAAATGACTGAAAACGGAACCTACAGTCATTTCTTCATCTATTTAATCTTCTCCTCTTGTTGTTGTTGTTGTTTTATCTTTGAATTGTAAAACATTTTTTTTCTGCCAAAAAATCCCTTATACAGCCCACTTCCTGTTTCTTGTCTGGTCATTAGCCTAGGCTTATGACATCATACAAAGATCTCTCTCGTGAGAGTGGGCCAGGAAGGGAGGAGGGATGAGTCATAAGAGGGCAAATACCCCTAAACCTACCCCTAACCCTACCCCTAACCCTAACCCTACCACTAACCCCAATCCTAAGCCTACCCCTAACCCTATCCCTACCCCTTACTCTACCCCTAACCCTACCGCTAACCCTACCTCTACCCTACCCCTAATCCTACCCCTAACCCTAACCCTACCGCTAACCCTAACCCTACCACTAACCCCAACCCTAAGCCTACCCCTAACCCTATCCCTACCCCTTACTCTACCCCTAACCCTACCGCTAACCCTACCTCTACCCTACCCCTAATCCTACCCCTAACCCTAACCCTAACCCTACCGCTAACCCTAACCCTACCACTAACCCCAACCCTAAGCCTACCCCTAACCCTATCCCTACCCCTTACTCTACCCCTAACCCTACCGCTAACCCTACCTCTACCCTACCCCTAATCCTACCCCTAACCCTAACCCTAACCCTACCGCTAACCCTAACCCTACCACTAACCCCAACCCTAAGCCTACCCCTAACCTTACCCCTACCACTTACTCTACTCCTAACCCTACCACTAACCCCAACCCTAAGCCTGCCCCTAACCCTACCCCTTACTCTACCCCTAACCCTACCCCTAACCATACCCCCACCCCTATCCCTACCACTAACCCTACCCCTATCCCTACCACTAACCCTACCCCTACCCCTAAACTTACCGCTAACCCTACCCCTACCCCTAACCCTACCACTAACCCCAACCCTAAGCCTACCCCTAACCCTACCCCTACCCCTTACTCTACCCCTAACCCTACCGCTAACCCTACCCCTAACCCTACCACTAACCCTACCCCTAACCCTACCCCTTCCCCTAACCCTACCCCTACCGCTACCCCTACCCCTAATCCTACCGCTAACCCTACCCCTACCCCTACCCCCAACCCCAACCCTACCCCTAACCTTACCGCTAACCCTACCCCTAACCCTAACCTTACCCCTACCCCTAACCATACCCCTACCCCTAACCCTAACCCTACCCCTTACTCTACCCCTAACCCTGCCCCTTACTCTACCCCTAAAACTACCGCTAACCCTACCCCCACCCCTAACCCTACCCCTACACCTAACCCTAACCCTACCCCTAACCCTACCCCTAACCCTACCGCTAGCCCTAACCCTACCCCTAACCATAACCCTAATCCTAACCCCTACCCTAACCTAACCCTAACCCCTACCCTTAACCCTACCCCTAACCCCTTCCCTTAACCCCTACCCCTAACCCTAACCCCTACCCCTAACACTAACCCAACCCCTAGCCCTTACCCTACCCCTAACCCTACCCCTAACCCTAGCTCTAAAACTAACCCTACCCCTAACCCTACCCCTACCCTAAACCCTAAACCTAACCCTACCCCTAACCCTACCCTACCCCTAGTCCTAACCCTACCCCTACCCCTAACCCCACCCCTAACCCTGCCCCTACCCCTAACCCCAACCCTACTCCTAACCCCACCCCTAACCCTGCCACTACCCCTAACCCTAAGCCTACCCCTAACGTTACCCCTAACCCTTACTGTACCCCTAACCCTACCGCTAACCCTACCCCTACCCCTAACCCTACCACTAACCCCAACCCTAAGCCTGCCCCTAACCCTACCACTAACCCCAACCCTAAGCCTGCCCCTAACCCTACCCCTTACTCTACCCCTAACCCTACCGCTAACCCTACCCCCACCCCTACCCCTACCCCTAACCCTACTGCTAACCATACCCCTAACCCTAACCCTACCGCTAACTCTACCACTACCACTAACCCTACCACTAACCCCAACCCTAAGCCTACCCCTAACCCTACTCCTACCCCTAACTCTACCCCTAACCCTACCCCTTCCCCTAACCCTAACCCTACCACTACCCCTACCCCTAACCCTACCCCTAACCCTACCGCTAAACCTACCCCTACCCCTAACCCTACCCCTAACCCCAACCCTACCCCTAACCTTACCGCTAACCCTACCCCTAACCCTACCCCTAACCCCACCCCTACCCCTAACCTTACCCCTAACCCTAACCCTACACCTACCCCTACCCCTAACCCTAACCCTACCCCTTACTCTACCCCTAACCCTACTGCTAACCCTACCCCCACCCCTACCCCTAACCAAACCCCTACCCGTACCCCTACCCCTAACCCTACCCCTACCCCTAACCCTACCCCTAACCCTACCCCTACCCCTAACCTTACCCCTACCCCTAACCCTACCCCTAACCCTACACCTAACCCTACCACTACCCCTACCCCTAACCCTACCCCTAACCCTAACCCTAACCCTACCGCTAACCCTACCCCTAACCCTAGCTCTAACCCTAACCCTACCCCTAACCCTACCCCTACCCCAAACCCTAACCCTAACCCTACTCCTAACCCTAACCCTACTCCTAGTCCTAACCCTACCCCTAACCCCACCCCTAACCCTGCCCTTACCCCTACCCCCAACCCTACTCCTAACCCCAAACCTAACCCTGCCCCTTCCCCTACCCCTAAGCCTAACCCTAACCTTACCCCTTACTCTACCCCTAACCCTACCGCTAACCCTACCCTCACCCCTACCCCTAACCCTGCCCCTAACCCTACCCCTAACCCTACTGCTAACCCTACCCCTAACCCTACTGCTAACCCTACCCCTACCCCTACCGCTAACCCTACCCCTAACCCTAACCCTACCACTAACCCCAACCCTAAGCCTACCCCTAACCCTACCCCTTCCCCTAACCCAAACCCAACCCCTACCGCTACCCCTACCCCTAACCCTACCCCTACCCATAACCCAAACCCTACCCCTAAGCCTACAGCTAACCCTACCCCTATCCCTACCCCTAACCCTACCCCTAACCCTACCCCTAACCCCAACCCTACCCCTAACCCTACCACTAACCCTACCCCTACCCCTAACCCTACCCCTTCCCCTAACCGTACCCCTACCGCTACCCCGACCCCTACCCCTAACCCTACCCCTAATCCTACCACTAACCCTACCCCTATCCCTACCCCTACCCCTAACCCCAACCCTACCCCTAACCTTACCGCTAACCCTACCCCTAACCCTACCCCTAACCCTACCCCTAACCTTACCCCTACCCCTAACCCTACCCCTTACTCTACCCCTAACCCTACCCCTTACTCTACCCCTAAAACTACCGCTAACCCTACCCCCACCCCTACCCCTAACCCTACCCCTACACCTAACCCTAACCCTACCCCTAACCCTACCCCTAACCCTACCGCTAGCCCTACCCCTAATCCTACCCCTAACCCCTACCCCTAACCCTAACCCTACCCCTAACCCTACCCCTAACCATACTCCTAACCCTAATCCTAACCCCTACCCCTTACCCTAACCTAACCCTAACCCCTACCCTTAACCCTACCCCTAACCCCTACCCTTAACCCCTACCCCTAACCCCTACCCCTAACCCTAACCCAACCCCTAGCCCTTACCCTACCCCTAACCCTACCCCTAACCCTAGCTCTAACCCTAACCCTACCCCTAACCCTACCCCTACCCTAAACCCTAAACCTAAACCTAACCCTACCCCTAACCCTACCCTACCCCTAGTCCTAACCCTACCCCTACCCCTAATCCCACCCCTAACCCTGCCCATACCCCTAACGCCAACCCTAACCCTACTCCTAACCCCACCCCTAACCCTGCCCCTACCCCTACCCCTAACCCTAAGCCTACCCCTAACGTTACCCCTACCCCTTACTGTACCCCTAACCCTACCCCTAACCCTACCCCTACCAATAACCCTACCACTAACCCCAACCCTAAGCCTGCCCCTAACCCTACCCCTAACCCTACCACTAACCCCAACCCTAAGCCTGCCCCTAACCCTACCCCTTACTCTACCCCTAACCCTACCGCTAACCCTACCCCCACCCCTACCCCTAACCCTACCCCTAACCCTACCCCTAACCCTACTGCTAACCATACCCCTACCCCTAACCCTATCACTAACCCCAACCCTAAGCCTGCCCCTAACCCTACCCCTAACCCTACCACTAACCCCAACCCTAAGCCTGCCCCTAACCCTACCCCTTACTCTACCCCTAACTCTACCGCTAACCCTACCCCCACCCCTACCCCTAACCCTACCCCTACCCCTAACCCTACTGCTAACCATACCCCTAACGCTAACCCTACCGCTAACCCTAGCCCTACCCCTAACCCTACCACTAACCCCAACCCTAAGCCTACCCCTACCCCTAACTCTACCCCTAACCCTACCCCTTCCCCTAACCCTAACCCTACCCCTACCACTACCCCTACCCCTAACCCTACCCTTAACCCTACCGCTAACCCTACCCCTATCCTTAACCCTACCCCTAACCCTACCCCTAACCCTACCCCTAACCGCAACCCTACCCCTAACCTTACCGCTAACCCTACCCCTAACCCTAACCCTACCCCTAACCCCACCCCTACCCCTAACCTTACACCTAACCCTAACCCTACACCTACCCCTACCCCTAACCCTAACCCTACTGCTAACCCTACCCCCACCCCTACCCCTAACCATACCCCTACCCCTATTACCCTACCCCTACCCCTAACCCTACCCCTAACCCTACCGCTAACCTTACCCCTAACCCTAACCTTAACCCTACACCTAACCCTACCACTACCCCTACCCCTAACCCTACCCCTAACCCTAACCCTACCACTAACCCTACCCCTAACCCTAGCTCTAACCCTAACCCTACCCTGCCCCTAGTCCTAACCCTACCCCTACCCCTAACCCCACCCCTAACCCTGCCCTTACCCCTACACCCAACCCCAACCCTAACCCTACTCCTAACCCCAAACCTAACCCTGCCCCTTCCCCTACTCCTAACCCTAAGCCTACCCCTAACCTTACCCCTTACTCTACCCCTAACCCTACTGCTAACCCTACCCTCACCCCTACCCCTAACCCTGCCCCTAACCCTACCCCTACTGCTAACCCTACCCCTAAACCTACTGCTAACCCTACCCCTAACCCTACCACTAACCCCAACCCTAAGCCTACCCCTAACCCTACCCCTTCCCCTAACCCAAACCCTACCCCTACCGCTACCCCTACCCCTACCCCTAACCCTACCCCTACCCCTAACCTTACCCATAACCCAAACCCTACCCCTAACCCTACAGCTAACCCTACCCCTATCACTACCCCTAACCCTACCCCTAACCCCAACCCTACCCCTAACCCTACCACTAACCCTACCCCTAACCCTATCCCTTCCCCTAACCCTACCCCTACCGCTACCCCTACCTCTACCCCTAACCCTACCCCTAATCCTACCGCTAACCCTACCCCTATCCCTACCCCTACCCCTAACCCCAACCCTACCCCTAACCTTACCGCTAACCCTAACCCTAACCCTAACCCTACCCCTAACCTTACCCCTACCCCTAACCCAACCCCTTACCCTACCCCTAACCCTACCCCTTACCCTACCCCTAACCCTACCCCTTACTCTACCCCTAAAACTACCGCTAACCCTACCCCCACCCCTACCCCTACACCCAACCCTAACCCTACCCCTAACACTACCGCTAGCCCTACCCCTAATCCTACCCCTAACCCTAACCCCTACCCCTAACCCTAACCCTACCCCTAACCCTACCCCTAACCATACCCATAACCCTAATCCTAACCCCTACCCCTTACCCTAACCTAACCCTAACCCCTACCCTTAACCCCTACCCTTATCCCCTACCCCTAACCCTAACCCCTAACCCTAACCCGACCCCTAGCCCTTACCCTACCCCTAACCCTACCCCTAACCCTACCCTACCCCTAGTCCTAACCCTACCCCTAACCCCACCCCTAACCCTGCCCCTACCCCTAACCCCAACCCTAACCCTGCCCCTACCCCTAAGCCTACCCCTAACGTTACCCCTACCCCTTACTGTACCCCTAACCTTACCGCTAACCCTACCCCTAACCCTACCATTAACCCCAACCCTAAGCCTGCCCCTACCCCTAACCCTACCACTAACCCCAACCCTAAGCCTGCCCCTAACCCTACCCCTTACTCTACCCCTAACCCTACCGCTAACCCTACCCCCACCCCTACCCCTAACCCTGTCCCTAACCCTACCCCTAACCCTACTGCTAACCATACCCCTAACCCTAACCCTACTGCTAACCATACCCCTAACCCTAACCCTACCACTAACCCTACCCCTACCCCTAACCCTACCACTAACCCCAACCCTAAGCCTACCCCTAACCCTACCCCTAACTCTACCCCTAACCCTACCCCTTCCCCTAACCCTAACCCTACCCCTACCACTACCCCTACCCCTACCCCTAACCCTAACCCTACCCCTAAACCTACTGCTAACCCTACCCCTACCCCTAACCCTACCCCTAACCCTAACCCTACCACTAACCCTACCCCTACCCCTAACCTTACCCCTACCCCTAACCCTACCCCTAACCCTACACCTAACCCTACCACTACCCCTACCCCTAACCTTAACCCTACCCCTAACCCTAACCCTACCGCTAACCCTACCCCTAACCCTAGCTCTAACCCTAACCCTACCCCTAACCCTACCCCTACCCCAAACCCTAACCCTAACCCTACTCCTAACCCTAACCCTACCCTACCCCTAGTCCTAACCCTACCCCTACCCCTAACCCCACCCCTAACCCTGCCCTTACCCCTACCCCCAACCCCAACCCTAACCCTACTCCTAACCTCAAACCTAACCCTGCCCCTTCCCCTACCCCTAACCCTAAGCCTACCCCTAACCTTACCCCTTACTCTACCCCTAACCCTACTGCTAACCCTACCCTCACCCCTACCCCTAACCCTGCCCCTAACCCTACCCCTAACCCTACTGCTAACCCTACCCCTAACCCTACTGCTAACCCTACCCCTACCACTAACCCTACCCCTAACCCTAACCCTACCACTAACCCCAACCCTAAGCCTACCCCTGACCCTACCCCTTCCCCTAACCCAAACCCTACCCCTATCCCTAACCCTACCCCTAACCCAACCCCTACCCCTAACCCTACCCCTACCCATAACCCAAACCCTACCCCTAACCCTACAGCTATCCCTACCCCTACCCCTAACCCTACCCCTAACCCCAACCCTACCCCTAACCTTACCGCTAACCCTACCCCTAACCTTAAGCCTACCCCTAACCCCACCCCTACCCCTAACTTTACCCCTAACTTTACCCCTACCCCTAACCTTACCCCTACCCCTAAACCTAACCCTACACCTACCCCTAACCCTAACAATACCCCTAACCCTACCCCTACCCCTACCCCTAACCCTACCCCTAACCTTACCCCTACCTATACCCCTAACCCTACCCCTTACCCTACACCTAACCCTACCAATACCCCTACCCTTAACCCTACCCCTAACCCTACCCCCTAACCCTAACCCCTAGCCCTTACCCTACCCCTAACCCTACCCCTAACCCTACCCCTAACCATACCCCTAACCCTAATCCTAACCCCTACCCCTTACCCTAACCTAACCCTAACCCCTACCCTTAACCCTACCCCTAACCCTACCCCTAGCCCTTACCCTACCCCTAACCCTATCTCTAACCCTAACCCTACCCCAAACCCTAACCCTACCCCTAACCAGGGGCGTCGGGAGGGGGTGGCTAGACGTGGCTGAAGCTCCGAATGTGCCCCCGAAAAGCCCAGAGCCTCATGCATGCAGGTCTTCATTACAAGCCCCGAGCAGCGAGCGCCAGGACCGATCTGATCCCGAGCGCCGCTGAATTTGGCCAAGTTTGGCCGAGTGCCGTAGCAGGTCCCGCCTTCAGGAGCCTGCAACGCCTATGATGGACGTCCCCCTGGTCCAATGCTGGGACTGCAGGACGTGTGACGTCCATCATAGGCGCTGCAGGCTCCAGAAGGCGGGAGTTACAATGCGGCCGCCGCGCCACTGTAAGATCCCCGCTCAGCGCTTGGGCGGCCCGCTCTCCTCTCCACCTCTGCTCCTCCTCCTCTGACTGTATGACTGCCTGGCTGCTGTGGTAGTTCAGACAGTGTATGTGGGTCAGGCAGGTCAGTGTAGGTAAATGTCAGTGTAGGTAAATGTCAGTGTAGGTAGGTCAGTGTAGGTAGGTCAGTGTAGGTAAATGTCAGTGTAGGTAAATGTCAGTGTAGGTAGGTAAGTGTAGGTAAATGTCAGTGTAGGTAAATGTCAGTGTAGGTAGGTCAGTGTAGGTAAATGTCAGTGTAGGTAGGTCAGTGTAGGTAAATGCCAGTGTAGGTAGGTCAGTGTAGGTAGGTCACTACGGTCAGTGTAGGTAGGTCACTACGGTCAGTGTAGGTAGGTCACTACGGTCAGTGCAGGTAGGTCAGTGAATGTAAATGTCAGTGTAGGTAGGTCAGTGTTCACTACCATCAGTGTAGGTCAGGTAGGTCACGGCCCAGCCCAAAAAAAAGGCCTGCACCACGTGTACACACGCGCCCCCCCCCCCCCCGGGTCCGGCCTTGGGACTTCGGGCTAAAGCCCCTGGTCTTTTGGCACCTAGCAATGCCCCTGCCCCTAACCCTAACCCTACCCTACCCCTAGTACTAACCCCACCCCTACCCCTAACCCCTCCCCTATCCCTGCCCCTACCCCTACCCCCTAACCCCAACCCTAACCCTACTCTTAACCCTACCCCTACCCCTATCTCTACTGCTAGCCCTAACCCTATCCCTAACCCTACCCCTACCCCTAACCCTACCACTAACCCTACCCCTAACCCAACCCCTACCCCTAACCCTACCCCTAACCCTAACCCCTAACCCTACCCCTAACCCCTACCCCTACCCTTACCCTACCCCTAACCCTAACCCCTATCCCTACCCCTAATCCTAACCCTACCCCTACACCTAACCCTAACCCCTACCCCTAACCCCTATCCCTACCCCTAACCTTACCCCTAACCCTACCCCTAACCCTAATCCTAACCCTACCCCTACCCCTAACCTTAACCCTAACCCTACCCCTACCCCTAGCTCTAATCTCTAGCCCTAACCCTACCCCTAATCCTACCCCTAACCCTACCCAAAACCCTACCCCTAACCCTACACCTAATCCTAAACCTACCCCTACCCCTAACTCTAATCCTAACCCTAACCCTACCCCTAACCCTACCGCTAACCCTAACCCTACCCCTACCCCTAACCCTACCGCTAGCATAACCCTCACCCCTACCCCTACCCCTAACATTACCCCTAACCCTACCCCTTACCCTACCCCTACCCCTACCCCTAACCCTAACCCCTACCCCTAACCTTACCCCTCCCTAACCCTACCCTAACCCTACCCCTAACCCTACCCCTAACCCTACCCCTAACCTTAACCCTACCCCTAGCTCTAATCTCTTAACCCTAACCCTACCCCTAATCCTACCTCTAACCCTACCCAAAACCCTACCCCTAACCCTACCCCTACCCCTAACTCTAATACTAACCCTACCCTTAATGCTACCCCTAACCCTAACCCTACCCCTACCCCTAACCCTAGCTCTAACCCTATCCCTAACCCTACCCCAAACCCTAACCCTACCACTAACCCTACCCTACCCCTGACCCCTACCCTACCCCTACCCCTTACCCTACCCCTAACCCCTACTGCTAACCCTACCCCTATCCTTAACCCTAACCCTACCCCTAACCCTACCCCTAACCCTTCCAGCTAACCCTACCACCTCCGCTAACCCTACCCCTAACCCTACCCCTAATCCTAACCCTACCCGTAACCCTACCAATAACCCTACCCCTAGCCCTAACCCTACCCCTACCTCTAACCCTACTCCTAACCCTAGCTCTAACCCTACCCCTAACCTTAACCTACCCCTACCCCTAACCCTACCTCTACCCCTAACCCTAACCCTAATCCCACCCCTACCCCTAACCTTAACCCTACCCCTAACCCTAACTCTACCCCTAACCCTACCCCTAATCCTACCCCTACCCCTAATCCTAACCCTACCCCTACCCCTAACCCTACCCCTAACTCTAATCCTAACCCTAACCCTTCCCCTAACCCTAACCCTACCCCTAGCCCTAACCCTACCCCTACCCCTTTCCCTACCCCTAACCCTCCCCCTAACCCTAGCTCTAACCCTAACCCTACCCCTAACCCTAACCCTACCACTAACCCTAACCCTACCCCTAACCCTACCCCTAACCATTCCGCCTAACCCTACCACCTCCGCTAACCCTACCCCTAACCCTACCAAAAACCCTAACCTTACCCCTAGCCCTAACCCTACCCCTACCCCTAACCCTACCCCTACCGTGAACCCTACCCCTAACCCCACCCCTACCCCTAACCCTAATCCTAACCCTACCCCTAACTCTACCCCATTCCTACCCCTAACCCCACCCCTACCCCTACCTCTAATCTCTAATCCTACCCCCTAACCCTACCCCAAACCCTAACCCTACCCCTAACACTACCCCTAGCCCTAACCCTAACCCTACCCCTAACCCTACCCCTAACCCTATCCCTAACCCTAGCTCTAACCCTAACCCTACCCCTAATCCCTACCCAAAACCCTAACCCTACCACTAACCCTAACCCTACCCCTAGCCCTACCCCTAACCCCAACCCTAACCTAACTCTACCCCTAATCCCTACCCCTAACCCTACCCCTACCCTAGCTCTAATCTCTAACCCTACCCCTACCCCTAATCCTACCCCTAACCCTACCCAAAACCCTACCCCTAACCCTACCCC
>JBBDGP010005359.1:0-82500 GCA_037952835.1 Lithobates septentrionalis
CTAAAGATACCTTCTTCCCCCTTCTTTTTATGCTATAGCTTAAACCGTTCCTGTGCAAGGTACATTTGAACCCAAACAAAGGAATTCAAGCAGGTTAATATCACTGTAAAATCTCCACCTATGTGGACAACCTTCTTTTCTCTTTCAGAGACCCCTTTCCCAATCTCTTACCCAATTTGAGATATGCCAAAAACTCAAAATCACCTTCCAGAAATTTGAGGCAATGAGCATGGCTATTGCCTCATCTCTAATAAATACTATTAATTCTATACTAATTATTTAAATTTTAAATGGGCAAGTTTGACATTCACATATCTGGCAACTGGGAATACCATTGTATTTGAGGTATACCTTCAAACTTAACATCCCCTCCCTTTTTAACAAAACACAATTGTTACTTGTCCAGAGATGGAATAAAGGCTAGTTCTGTCGGTTTGGCTGATGTAATATTATTTATTATAATGTATATTCTACCAAAATGTATTTACAGTACCTGTTCTTGGCAATACAAATATCAAGCCCATACCTCAGACCAGTTAATGTTGAATTCACCAAATTTATATGAGCTGACAAATGGCTTGGTAATAAACAAAGCTTCCTATCTCTCCCCAAAGTGCACGGGGGTCACCCTAATAAACATATTGAGCTATCACACAGCATGCCATCTAACCAGATTGATTGACTAATGCAAAAACATACTGTAAGAACCAAACAGTGGGTTATATTAGAACAGGACTGATTATATTTTCCACTAAACAGGCTTCTGTGGTGTTTCCCACACATCCCTGCCTTTATGAAAATCGACCAACAATTGGTCCCACCATAAGGATCTGTTCTCAGGCCTTTCACAAACATAACTTATCCCTGACCCATGCACCTCTATCTGCTACTAGGTAACCCTGAGTTCTCTTTAGGATCCTCTGATGGACTCTGCTTGCAAAAAAAAATATTTAAGCCTTCATTTTGTTATGTCTAGACAATGGCCTTTCTTAACAGCAATGGGCTTTTCTACTTGGATGTATGGAAAGCTATACAATCAAAACCTTTTACCTAGTTACTGCCTACTACAACCTTCTTAAGACCACATTTTGAAGTTATACATCATAATCTGGAACCACGCCGCCATTCACTAACTATTCTTTGTGCATTCCTTTCTCATGAAGGAGTGATCACAAAGTCCCATACCTAGATCTATGGGAATATGATCTTCAAATATCTCTCTGCCCAGAACAAAGTAAAAAAGTACTCCTTTTCTTTCTGAAATCCTCTATCAGCACCAGACTACAGGAAATCAATTACAAAATCGTATCCCATTGGTATAGGTCCCTGATGACCCTTCATAATTGTTATCCACAAGTAGAGATGGGCCCAATGTTCGAGTGGAATGTAAGTTCGACTCGAACATTGGGTGTTTGTTTGTTCTTAGAACAAACAAACATATGGAGTGCTTGCGGGAAGTTCACCTGCCGCGATGTGCCCCATAATGTACTGTGAGATTGCAGTGCACTGAAGGCAGCTGACTGGCCAAATCATGCACCTGACATGTATGCTTTGGCCAATCACAGTGCGATGTGCTGTGAGAGCCATGATTGGTCAAAGGCAGTGTGCCTTTGGTCAATCATGGCTCAGGGGCTAAGTCCATGCCCCACACTATATAATGCTGCTTACACAGCGACCATGTATAGTGTTTATGAATGAAGAGAAAATAGGCAGGTTAGTTAGTGGATTGAGCGTGCAGTCAGTGTAGTGTATATAATCATATAGTATAGAGTATATTGTGCAGCCAGTGTACAATATATAATACAGTGCAGTCAGTGTAGTGTATATAATGCAGTGCAGAGTATATAGTGCAGTCAGTGTGCTGTACATAACGCAGTGCAGAGTATATAGTGCAGTGCAGAGTATATAGTGCATTCAGGGTAGTATATATAACGCAGTGCAGAGTATATAGTGCAGTCAGTGTAGTGTATATAATGCAGTGCAGAGTATATAGTGCAGTCAGTGTAGTTGTCAGGGAATCAACAGTAGGAGAAGGGCTCTAGGACCCAGCATCTCTAACAGCACTTATAGCAGGAGAAGGACTTTAGGACCCAACATCTCTGGCAGGAGAAGGACTTTAGGACCCAGTATCTCTACCAGCAGGTAACATGGGCCTATATAAGGAAGTCTGCTGGTGTCTGCAATTGCTGGTTTGTCTTCAGCTCCCCCTGTGTTCCTGTGCCCTGTATTATTTGCTGATCTGATCTCCTGTGTACTGACCCGGCTTGTTTTGACCCGCTCTTCCTGATCCTCTTTCTTGACCCTTTGGCTTGCACCTGACTTCCTCCTGCCTGGCTTTTGGACTCTGCTTATCTTGCTCCCTGTACTAAGATGCAGCTGATCTTAGGTCATTCTGATCCTGGACTGTCTCTCTGTGAATGACCCCTGGCCTGGCTCCTGGCTCTGCTATTCAGTCTTTCCACTGGACTCTGTCTCTGGACCTTTCAAGCACGCCTGTCCCCAGCAACCCGGCACCCGTGCTTCTGTGGGCACCACACCTGCTGTTCCACCTTCAGTGGTGTGCTGCGCTCGGCCGCAAGGTGAGTCCTCCCAGCATCTTGGCCTCCTACTAAGTTACTGACAGTACAAACCAGCCATGTCAGAGGCCGACGGAGGTGTCTCCCCGCTGGAAGCCACAAGTCTACAGATCACGGCCCTCACTCAGGTCATCCAAAAACTCCAGGAAGGGTACTCTCAGTTAGAGGACTGCCTGCAGCACCTGTCTGCGACACCTACAGATCAAGGGCCGTCCACAGATCAAGGGCCGTCTTCCGCCAACCCTCCGGTAGTTACTCCTACTGTGGTGATGCCCCTCCGGAACCACGAGTACCAACACCAGAACGTTTCTCCGGTGATCGGAAGAAATTCAGATCCTTTAAGAATGCCTGTTACCTATACTTGGCACTGCAACCACAGACTTTTTCTACTGAAACAGTGAAGGTGGGATTCATTATTTCTTTGCTGACTGATGAACCCCAAGTATGGGCTCATGGCTTATTGGAGCAGGAGAGTCCTCTCATCAACTCTGTGGACCAGTTCTTCGAAACCATGGGCCAATTATATGATGATCCCCTGCGGGTGGCCACTGATGAAGCTGCTCTGCATACCCTATGGCAGGGTCAGCGCCCTGGGGAAGATTACACGGTGAAATTCCGTACCTGGTCCTCAGACTCAGGTTGGAACGAGGCAGCGTTAAGTTATCAGTATCGGCTGGGGCTGTCCGAATCCCTTAAGGATGAACTGTCCAGAATTGAGACCCCCTCAACACTAGAAGGTCTCATCCTACTGTCCATTCAAATCTATAGACGCTTAGAGGACCAGGAACGCTGGTCTGAATGTATCCAAACCCTTCGGCAGCCCGAAGTCCCGCCTACATCCAACCCCATGCAGCTTGGCCTGGCCCATCCAACATTAACTTTAGAGGAGAGACTTTATCGCCGACAGGCGAACCTTTGCTTCTACTGTGGGGGAACAGGACATTACATTACCTTTTGCCCTGTAAGACCCAGGAAATCAGTTCCCCGCACTCCGGTCAATTTCCAGGTATCCAGGTCTTCTCCAACCCATATCAGTCTTCCTGTCACGATACTGGTGGCAGGAGAGGAAGTTCATCTCCAAGCAATAGGGGATTCCGGGGCAGGCAGCTGTTTCTTGGATCTGACCTTGGCAAAGAGACTCACTATCCCTCTTTACCACAAAAGGCAAAGACTGACCGTCCATCTGGCCGATGGCTCAATGCCTAGTTCCGGGCATGTCACCCAAGAATCGGCACCTATCTTTACCTCCTTAAATTCTAGTCACCAGGAATTTCTATGTTTTGATGTCCTGAGCTCCCCTATATTCCCTGTGATCCTGGGAATTCCATGGCTACAGGCACACAATCCTCAGATTGACTGGTCCAAGAGGGAAGTTCTCTTCACTTCTTCCTACTGCCGGCAGCATTGTCTTGCTCCTGAATGCAAGGACTTTTCTAGTTGTCTGTCTGTACTACCCACACCCAGTGTGGATTCCAATATATCAGCAGCCTACCATGAATTCCAAGATATTTTTGACAAGAAGAAGGCAGATACTCTACCCCCACACTGTCCCTATGATTGTCCCATTGACTTGCTACTGGGGGCTGAGATTCCTTTTGGCCGTATTTTTCCCCTTTCCTAGACTGAACTTGAAACTTTGAGGCATTATGTTGATGAAAACCTTGAAAAGGGATTTATCCGCCCTTCCTCCTCTCCCGCCGGTGCCGGCATTTTCTTTGTTGAGAAAAAAGATAAAACCTTGAGGCCATGTGTGGACTACAGGGACTTAAACAAAATTAGTCTCAAAAATCGCTATCTGCTCCCCTCATCCCCGAACTCTTCCAGAGGTTTCGTACAGCCCACATTTTCACCAAATTAGACCTACGTGGAGCTTACAATCTTGTCCGTATCCGAGAGGGGGATGAGTGGAAAACAGCATTCAGAACAAGATTCGGGCACTTTGAATACTTAGTAATGCCATTTGGACTATGCAACGCCCCGGCCACATTCCAACATTTCATAAATGATATTTTTCGGCAGTACTTAGACCACTTTGTTATCGTCTACCTCGACGATATTCTCATATTCTCAGCTACTCTGGAGCTTCACAGAACGCATGTAAAAAAGGTACTGGGCATCCTCAGAACAAATGGATTGTATGTAAAAGCCGAAAAATGCGACTTTGAGAAGACGACAATCCAATTCCTCTGACCCATCATCACCACTAATGGGTTAGCTATGGATCCTCAAAAGGTGAAGGCTATCCTTGAGTGGCTGGCTCCATCTGATAAGAAGGGTGTTCAGAGGTTCATTGGCTTTGCAGATTTCTACAGGAGATTTATAAAGAACTTCTCTAGCATTGTAGTGCCTATCACCCAGATAACCTTCCAACTTACCAGATTCCAGTGGTTAGTAGCAGCACAAAGTGCCTTCGATCAACTGAAGCTCCTCTTTACCTCCGCACCTATCTTACAGCATCCTGATCCTACCTTACCCTATGTCCTTGAAGTTGATGCCTCCGAAGTAGCCACGGGGCAGTTCTTTCCCAATGTCAGGGGCCCAAAGCCCTACTTCATCCAGTGGCCTTCTCTTCACGGAAGATGAGTCAGCTGGAAAAGAACTACGATGTGGGGGATCGGGAGCTCTTGGCGATTAAGACTGCTCTGGAAGAATGGAGATATCTCCTGGAGGGTGCCGTCCATCCTATCTTAATCTTTACAGACCATAAGAACCTAGAATATCTCTGCACGGCCAAGCAATTGAGACCCCGGCAGGCTCAATGGGCTCTGTTCTTTTCTAGGTTTAACTTCCATATCACCTTCCGCCCAGGGTCTAAGAATGGAAAAGCCAACGCCCTGTCCCGAATGTTCCCTGACACCCCGGAAGAGGTCACACCCAGTTCAATTCTGTCCCCTCAAAATTTCCTCTTGATCCAGCCTGATTTAAGGATTTCAATTGAGCAGGCATCCACCCAGTGCACGGAGGCAGAAATCTCCTCTCTAAGAAGCCAGGAGGGGCTCCTTTGGCATCAAAACAAGATTTTTGTCCCACAGCAAGCCAGGCTTCAGGTTTTAAGAACTTTTCACGACCACCAATTGGCTGGCCACTTTGGGGTCCGATAAATGACCGAACTGGTCCAACGGTCTTTATGGTGGCCCACTCTGAGATCCGATTGTAAGGAGTATGTCAATTCTTGCACAACATGTCAGCGGAATAAGGGGTCCAACACTAAATCCTGGGGCCTGTTAAGACCTCTGCCAGTCCTGGAACAGCCTTGGAAAAACATTTCATTAGACTTTATTGTGGATTTACAACCTTCAGAAGAATTCACAACCATCTTGGTAGTAGTAGACCGGCTATCCAAGATGGCACACTTCTTTTCAATGATGGGCCCACCTTCCGCCATGGACACAGCAAAAACTTTCATCAAAGAAATAATCAGATTGCATGGTGTACCAGACAACATTGTGTCAGATAGAGGTGTTCAATTCACCTCTAGGTTCTGGAGGAACCTTTGCAAATTGCTGTCAATTGAAACATGTTTTTCCACAGCCTACCATCCCCAGAGCAACGGTCAAACAGAAAGGACTAACCAAACGCTAGAACAATATCTAAGATGTTTTTGTTCCTTTTCTTAGGATGATTGGATTTCATTATTGCCCTGTGCAGAATTCGCATACAATAATTCTGTGCATGCTGCTACCAACCAGTCGCCCTTCTGGGTGAATTATGGCTACCATCCCTCATTTCTACGCAATATCATCCCCGAATCTTCAGTTCCGGCAGTTCAAGACAGAATAAATTTCATTCAAACCAATTATCAAATTCTCCAGGACATAATGCGGAAAGCCCAAGAAGGGTATAAGAAACAATATGACAAGAAAAGAAGAGGAAACCCTGCCTTTAAAGTGGGGAACAAAGTGTGGCTCTCATCTGCAAACCTCAAACTGCCATGTCCATCCCGAAAGTTGGGGCCAAAGTTTGTTTGTTTTTTTTGGGGTTTTTTTCAAATTTTTTATTTAAAGAATGGATACAAGATACACGAAATACAACATCTCGAAATCATACATGAACCAGATATCATACATTAGGATGAACGTAGACCAACATCATGACCTAACTAAGAGGAAAAAAAAATAATTAACAACAGTAAGTTGAATACAGTGGTCGTAGACATTAGGACCGTTTCCGGCCATGACCCCAATTGGGGCAAAAGGACAACCTAATCCTAGGCCGCACTTGAACTGTCGAGAGGTTCCGTGAGTCTTGCTCCTATTTTCAGGTTTAGTGAAAGAGTAGGACCATTTGGGTCACGGGGCACCAGTAATTACCCCAAACAACCACAACAGCCCTAGGAGAGACAGAAACCAGAAAGGGAAAGAAAGATAGGAAAGGATAGTGGGAAGAAGGGAGGAACAGAGAAGAGGGGGGTGGAGAGGGGAGTAGGGAAGAGGGGTAGGGAGGAAACATGGTACACCGAGGCCGCAAGCGCGCCCCTTGTCAGTCAAAGAATAATGTGGCAAAATCAGACTACTTCTGTAGACCTATACAACTATCCAGTATAATACAATATAAAACAATGGACCAATATTAATCAGTAGCATCCTTCCCCAGGAGAGTCTGACCTTCATCCGAGAAGAAGAAGACATTCCAGATGGACCATTTTTTGGTAAAGCGTTCATTTTGGTGGCGGGCCGAGAGGATTAGGTCCTCCATTTTTTTTATTTCTTCAACTTTCCTAATCCATAAACTAATAGGGGGAGATTGTGTGGATTTCCAGTACAAGGGGATGCAGGCCTTCGCTGCGTCAAGTAGATGGGGTATTAATGATCGTTTGTATGCTTTCCGGGATTTGTCAGACGCGTGCAGCAGAAAAAGAGCTGGCTCTGCCTGAACCGGGTATTCAGTGAATTTCTGCAGCGTCTGTTGGATGGTTTTCCAAAACTCCTCCAACAGAGGACAAGACCAGAAAATGTGGAGAATTGTTCCACATTCTCTCTGACATCTCCAGCTCATGTCCGTGACATTGGAGAATATCTTTTGTAACTTTGCCGGAGTGTTGTACCACCTGGTAACTATTTTGTAGTTGGTCTCTTGTGTCTTCGAACAAATCGAAGATTTAAAAGTAAAATGGAGAATGTTCTGTCTTTGTCGTGTTGTAAAGGTACATTGAAGATCCCTTTCCCATTTATCTAGACAACTGAGACGGTGACCATCTAAAGGAATGATCAGCAATTGATAGATGGCCGAAAACGTGTGAGGCATAGAGCCCTCTTCTGAGCAGTAGGTCTCTAGGGTGGTTAGATTCTGGTCAGGGCTATTTGGTAGGGGCAGTGTTTTAAGAAAGTGACAGAGCTGTTGTGCTTTCCAAAAATCTAGACGAAAAGGGCCGTCCGTATCCATGAGTTCTGTCAGTGATGGCCATTTACCATTAACCATAAAGTGGGAGGTTTGGAAATAACCGACTGTTCTCATTGCCCGGAAAACTGGGTCTGTGTGACCCAGAACAAACTCTGGGTTTCCTAGTACCAGACGCAGAGGGGACTTGAGTGACACAAGGTCAGCGCGTGTAAAGAGTTTTGAGCATATTTGTGTAGTGGTACCTATCAGGGGATGATTCTTCACGACTCTTGGTAGTGAATTATGGCACCAAGGAGCCCTGTTTAGGGGGATCTCACACTGAGACTGTTCCAAACTAGTCCAAAGTCGTGGCCTTTTATGGGCCCAAATAAAGTCAAAGAATACTGCTCTGACCTGATCAAAGTAACTAGAAGGAATCTGGATCGGGAGTGCTTGGAGAAGGTAAAGGAACTTAGGTAAGATGCACATCTTGAGAATATTGCATCTCCCGAACCACGAATGGAGACCTGTTTGCCATTTGGCAAGAAGAGCTCTAACTTTAGTCAGCAAAGGGGGGAAGTTCAGAGGGAAAAGCTGTGAGAATTTGGAGGGGATATATGTACCAAGGTATTTCAAGGCCGAGGTTGTCCATCTAAATTTGAAACTAGATTGGAGGTTTGTGAGGTCTTGTGGGGGAATTCCTACACTCATAGCCTCGGACTTATTGAAATTAATCTTCAGGTTTAAAAGATCACCATATTTTTTAAATTCTTTTAGAAGATTTGGAAGAGAGACCAATGGGTTGGTGAGGGAGAACAACATGTCATCCGCGTACGCGGCAATCTTCTGTTGTGATTCTCCCACAACCCCCCCAGTGATGTCCGGGTTGGCTCTCACAGTACGTAGAAATGGTTCCAATGACAGGGCGAAAAGGAGCGGGGATAGGGGGCATCCCTGGCGTGTACCGTTCTTAATCTTAAAGGAATCCGACAATATCCCATTGGCCCGGACATGTGCCGTAGGGTCCCCATACAACAACTTGATCCAACATAACATTTTGTTGCCCAGGCCCACATATTCCAGAACGGCTGTCATAAATTGCCAATTCACCCTGTCAAAGGCCTTCTCCGCGTCCGTGCTTAAGAAAATACAGGGGATTTTGTCTTTATTGACCACGTGTAGGAGGTTCAGAACTTTAATTGTGTTGTCCCTAGCCTCCCTAGTTGGGACAAAACCAACTTGGTCCAAGTGGATCAAGGAAGGAAGGTGAAGTTGGATCCTAGTAGAAAGTATTTTTGTGAAAATTTTTAGGTCGGTGTTTAGGAGGGAAATTGGTCTATAACTTCCACACAGGGTTGGATCTTTCCCTTCCTTGGGGATCACTGCGATGTGTGCCGACAGAGAGTCACGGGGAAAGTTTATATCGGAGCCTAGAGAATTGAACAATTTATGCATGAATTTCACAAGGGAAGGGAGCAGTGTTTTAAAATAGTCCGTCCGGTCTTGGGGCTTTCCATAGTTTAGAAGTCCCTACTGCTAATTGTATCTCTTCTGTGGAAACGGTTCGTCAAGTAGCTCCCCCATTTCTACTGAAATTTTGGGCATGCCTGAACTATTAAGATAGTCTTCAATCCGAGAGTTCTGGGGAGCTGGATTTTGCAGATTGTAAAGAGACGCATAGAACTGTGGAATTCTGACCGTTGGAATTCCTAATGTGCGGTATGTAGTTAGCCAATACTTGATCTCTTAGTGACCTGGCCAGAAGTTTACCACACTTGTTTCCTGATTCATATGAAATCCGACGACAAATTTGAATCGCGGCTTTAGCTCTATATTGCATTAGTTCGGTAATTTTGTTACGGAGCATCAAAATTTCTGCCTCTAGAGATTGGGTCTGGGCATGTTTATGTCTGGCTTCGGCAAGACTCAGCTGTTTTAAGAATGATGCCATCTGCTCCGCACGTTGTTTCTTTATGCGCGAACCGTGCTTGATAAGCACTCCCCGAATCACAGTCTTGTGGGCTTCCCAAACGATGCCGGGGTTGCTATCAGGGGTATCATTGGTTTGGAAATAGAAATCCAGCTCCCTAACTACGTCTTGAAGTATCTCCTTGTCCTGTAGGAGCCTCTCGTTTAATCTCCAGGTTCTGGTTTTGGAGGTGTAAATGTCAGTCAGGGCGTAGGTCAATAAAACAGGAGCATGGTCGGACCATGTGATAGAACCAATGGAGAATTCTCTAATTGCATGTAATTGGGAGTGAGGGATCAGGAAGTAGTCGATTCTCAAGTATTGTTCGTGTGGTGTTGAATAAAAGGTGTAGTCCCTTTCAGTAGGATAGGTAAGTCTCCAGGCATCAATTAACTGTGCTTTATGTAGTGAACGCGCAATGCATTTCCTAACACTAGGGGTGATTGAGGAATGTCCCGCTGATGTGTCTTCTGAGGGGATCAGTGGTACATTGAAGTCTCCTCCTAGTAGTATCTGGCCTTTAGCAAATCCTAGCAGGGTATCGATCATTTTGGAGATAAAATGATCTTGTCCGCTGTTCGGGACATATACATTAACAAGAGTCACTTCTACACCTCTGATTGTCCCTCTGAGGAACAGAAAGCATCCCTCTGGGTCAGCCCTCATATCCTCAAAGGTCCACGGGACGGAGCAAGAAATAAGAATGGACACACCCCGAGATTTGCCACTTTCATTAGTGGAGTGATACACCTTCGGGAAAAATTTGTTTTGCAATAAGCGAAACTTGTCTCCCTTAAAGCGTGTCTCCTGGATAAACGCCAGATCAGTCTTCAGTCGGTGTAAATCTTGGAATAACATACGCCTTTTTTCTGGAACATTTAGTCCTCTCGCATAACGAGAGCACGTTTACATCCTCCATGGTCCCAAACTCACACAAGGGAGGGGGGGGGAAGAGAGAAGAGGGAAGAGTGGAAGGGGGGGAAGAGAAAAACTGAGAAATAGAGATAGACTGAAGAAAAGAAGGTGGTAGCAGAAGGAGAGAAAGGAAAAGCAGACAGTAATAGATGTAAAAACACCCCAAGAGGGTATTGAATTCAAATACTATTAAAATAAACAACTAAGACGCTCACCAGAACAGCTCTGGTTATCGAGCGCAGGCCTAGATGGGGATGTGGACAGGAATGACCAGTGAGGATCTCACTGACCTTCCCCCTGACCCGCAGTATATGAGATCACAAAAAAGAAATATATATGATGACGGTGATCAAAACTTACTGGACTATTTCAAAAGAGGGAGATTAAGACACAATAAGCTATAGTAATGCAATATAAGTCTGGAATTTGCCCGACTTAATAAGAAACAATTAACCTGTGCTCCTACACATCTTAAAAAAAAGAAAAAAAGGAACAATCAAAACACAAAAGAAAGTTTATAACATCAACCAAAGCATGGACTCTAACCACCCTCTATGTGAACTAACATCAACCAAAGCATGGACTCTAACCACCCTCTATGTGAACTAACTATAAGCTGATAGTTACTAGTTGCTAACTAGTTGCTCACTCCGTGGGGACAGTAGAGGGAGATGGGTGTAAACTATCGGTTCCAAGTCCGTTCACATGTTAAACAAAGATGTGTTCAATTCCATGAATAAACACCTTCCCTCCTGCTTTGATGACGCGTAAGTAGAATCTCTCTTTCTTGTGTAAGTATCTCTCATGAAGCACTAGGCCCACATAACCAAGGATGTCCCCCCCACCCCGGACAAATATCAGGGCTAGCGGGAGGAGACAACTCATAGAGGCAACCGCACACACCCATCCTCAACTCGAAGCCCCCGCCACAAATAGTAACACATATACTCACTTACATACACTTCATTTGTGACTTGATTTCCATCTAGTGTGACAAAACAGAATGCATATAACAAGTATGGGGGCAAGGTGCGAAAGGCCTCCCAGGTGCAGTGAGGCATGATACATATAGTGGAGATACCTTTTCCTAATACCTCTCTAGGGACTGGGGATTTCTCTGGTAAACATAGAAGTAATCTCTATAATCCCCAAACCCAGCAAACTTCTTCAATGTCAGATAATGAGACGCTTCAATACCATAAGATGTCCGCTGGGCTCAATTTTCCACGATAGGTGCAAGTCGCAAGACCCTTTGTCCAGGCACTGGTACAGAGTGTATAGGACTCATCTTAAACTTCAATGACATTAAAGTTTCCAACACACCTGCCCGTGCTAACATCCTGGGTTCATGTGTAATCCACGTATTTCAAGGTCCGCGCCACAGCGATCACTGCTCACATTAAAAGTACCGAGGCGGTCGCTTGTTGACAGAATGGGCACATTCGTAGCAGCGAGAGCAGAGGTGGAAGGTGGGACATGTATGTCCCCAAGAAGGGACGCAACCTTCTCCGATGTGGTAATAGCAGGATATGTGTGACCAGCCAGCCTAGGGTAAAGGGTGAAAGAGTCCAGCAAACAGTATTAACAAGATCAGATGTAAGCGGAGACTGCAGTGGGGCAGCTCACAGAAGCAGTGCTCATGATTCCCGGGCTCCCTCAGCGGAGGGAGATCGTGCTCTTCTTCTGGACCGTTGTTGGCGTGGAGGTTGAGAGTATTGTTGAGCAGCAGCTCCCGGACGACCTGAGGTACGGGGCAGGATGATCAGCCAGTTCGGTACTTGTATGGGCTCTGCTCCCAGGAAGGCAAAGAGAGCTTGTAAGTCTGCGGGTGTACGTAACGTGAAGGAACCATTCATTTTGCGAAAACTGACCGCCAGGGGGTATCCCAGCGATAAGTGCAGTCTTGTGTTCTGGCCAGATCCAAAAGGGGTCTTAACATGGCCCTTCTCTGCAACGTGGCTCTAGAGAGATCCAGGAAAATTTTAATTGTGGCACCGGCAAATTCTACAGTTCCATGTTCCCACGCTTTGCGCAAGATAAGCTCTTTTTGATTGAAGTGATGTATCCTGCACAGCACGTCCCTCGGTCTGGCAGGGTCAGGCGATTTAGGTCCCAGGGTTCTGTGCACGTGATCCATTTCCACCGATGGTGGAGAGGGGCCCATAACTTCTTTGAAAATAGCTGTCACAGTAGCCGACAGATCCTCCGCGCCGGTTGCCTCCGGTATGCCCCGTAGCCGAAGATTGTTGCGTCGGCTACGATCTTCTAAATCTTCTAAATGAAGCTGTAAGTCGACCGCAGTGGCATCTTGGGATACTTGAAAGCGTTCCAGTCCCTCAATCCTGTGAGTCAAGGAAGACATCGTAGCCTCCCCCGAGTCAACCCTGTCCGTGAGGGCGTGCAGGTCTGCTCTTACTTCCTGAATATCCCTACTGTGCGCCCCCTCAATGCGAAGGATGAGGCCTTTTATATCTGCTTTGGTCGGGAGGGATTGCAGGATAGCTCGGATATCATCTGGCATGTCGCTCGATCTGGGAGAGGTGCCAGCCATATTTATGGGAACTATAATGGAAGTCTCTGAGGCTAAGTCCGTATCGTCAGACGGGAGGGTGGATCTCAATGAGGCCAGAGCACTATCCCCCGTTAGGCTGCGTACACGTGGGGCTGCTATGATGGCGCCCGGCGAGACTCTCTGTGTGCCTCGGAAGTACCGTTGAATGCTACTGCTTGGGGTAGTGGGACGGTTACCTCCAGCTGACGATCTTGTCCGGTAACGTCTGGTAGCTATCATGCCTCTCTAGCACTCATGGAACACCGTCAATTCAGCGGGATATAGCGGGGTGGTCAGGAGCTCTCTTTAAATGCGATCTCACTCGGCCATTGCTAAGCCACGCCCCCCGGGCCAAAGTTTGTTGGTCCTTTTGAAATTAAACGTGAAATAAATCCAGTAGCCTTCGAACTTGTCTTACCTGAATCTTATAAGATCCATCCTGTATTTCATGTTGCACTTCTTAAACATGCCATTTCTAGTTCTTTTCCAGGGAGAGAAGAAGTACCCCCACCCCCGTTCCTGGTAGGAGACGAGACTGAATTTGAAGTGGAATCCATCCTTGACTGTCGACGGAGAGGTAGGGCAATTCAGTTCTTAATTAAATGGAAAGGGTATCCACCTGAGGAGAGCTCCTGGGAACCTGAGGCCAATGTTCATGCCCCTAGATTCATCCTAGAGTTTTGGGCCAAATACCCTGAGAAAATGGCCCAAATGGGCAGCCAGAGGCTGCCCGTCAGGGGGGGGGGCACTGTCAGGGAATCAACAGCAGGAGAAGGGCTCTAGGACCCAGCATCTCTACCAGCACTTATGGCAGGAGAAGGACTTTAGGACCCAACATCTCTGGCAGGAGAAGGACTTTAGGACCCAGTATCTCTACCAGCAGGTCACATGGGCCTATATAAGGAAGTCTGCTGGTGTCTGCAATTGCTGGTTTGTCTTCAGCTCCCCCTGTGTTCCTGTGCCCTGTATTATCTGCTGATCTGATCTCCTGTGTACCGACCCGGCTTGTTTTGACCTGCTCTTCCTGATCTTCTGGGTTGACCGTTTGGCTTGCACCTGACTTCCTCCTGCCTGCTCCCAGCTTCTGACCCCGGCCTGGCTTTTGGACTCTGCTTATCTTGCTCCCTGTACTAAGACGCAGCTGATCTTAGGTCATTATGATCCTGGACTGTCTCTCTGTGAATGACCCCTGGCCTGGCTCCTAGCTCCGCTATTCAGTTATTCCACTGGACTCTGTACCTGAACCTTTCAAGCACGCCTGTCCCCAGGAACCCGGCACCCGTGCTTCTGTGGGCACCACACCTGCTGTTCCACCTTCAGTGGTGTGCTGCGCTCGGCTGCAAGGGGAGCCCTCCCAGCATCTCGGCCTTCTACCAAGTTACTGACAGTAGTATACAGTGGGGACAAAAAGTATTCAGACCCCCTTTGTTATATTGGAGCCATTTGCTAAAATCATTTAAGTTCATTTTTTCCTCATTAATGTACACACAGCACCCCATATTGACAGAAAAACACAGAATTGTTGACATTTTTGCAGATTTATTAAAAAAGAAAAACTGAAATATCACATGGTCCTAAGTATTCAGACCCTTTGCTGTGACACTCATATTTAACTTAGGTGCTGTTCATTTCTTCTGATCATCCTTGAGATGGTTCTACACCTTCATTGGAGTCCAGCTGTGTTTGATTATACTGATTGGACTTGATTAGGAAAGCCACACACCTGTCTATATAAGACCTTACAGCTCACAGTTCATGTCAGAGCAAATGAGAATCATGAGGTCAAAGGAACTGCCTGAAGAGCTCAGAGACAGAATTGCGGCAAGGCACAGATCTGGCCAAGGTTACAAAAAAAATTCTGCTGCACTTAAGGTTCCTAAGAGCACAGTGGCCTCCATAATCCTTAAATAGAAGACGTTTGGGATGACCAGAACCCTTCCTAGAGCTGGTCGTCCGGCCAAACTGAGCTAGCGGGTGAGAAGAGCCTTGGTGAGAGAGGTAAAGAAGAACCCAAAGATCTCCTATGACAGAATTAAGAAAAAAACTGCATGGGGTCCCCCCAAAATCCATAACAGGCTGTGAAGATATGAGATATAGGGCCCATATCTTTCTATGTATCCAGAGTTCCTCTTCAACTTTCTTTTGTATTTTTGATAGTTCATATCATACTTGTTTTTCTGTAGAAATGTTTCTGAATTCTTTTGGTATTGCAACACATGTGGCTGACCAGTTGACATTAAAATGTTCTGCCAATGATATGACACAATTCTCGGAAAAGATGTGATAGGAAAGATGTTGACATAGAAAGTCCCTGTTTAAAAGCCAAATTAACTTCTTCCAAATAATTATTCTTTCTTTCTGTCAAAATAACTTGACAGTTAAAATTAGCCAGGTTAAAGTGACCCAGAGCACTGGCCAAGAACTGTGTTGAAATACTTAGTAAAATGCGTACTTGTGATGTTTAACTTTGGGCTTGTGCCCGCCATAAGATTACTGTATAACCATTCTCTATAAAGCCGGTACTGCCTTGTAAACTGCATCGCATTGTCTCGAAGAAGTGCGATCCACTGTACGGTGCAAATTCTTAAGTAAACATGTATGAGACGAATGCAGCTCTATTGGCGTTGATGTCCTTTATTTCAAGGTTCAACTTAACATTTGGTGACCCAGACGTTTATTCTTGTTTGCATCTCCACCACCGGCTCTCCACCCTCTCAAGGACAGACAGCAGCAAAGAGGCCTCAGGTGAGAAAACTTTTATTTTCTCATGATAAATACTGTCTTTTCTGTGCGGTGTGGAGGGGTCAGTTGGGGGAGTGCAGCCACAGAAGGTAACACGTTTCCTATTTGATTTTGCCTGCATTTTTGTCTCTGCGTGATTACTGAGAATGTTAAAGGTACCTATTATAATTTAAAGCATGCTAAAGAATGATCATTTTAAGCGCTTTCCTTTTTCTCCTTGTCTCCAGAAATGACAATGTATATATATTTTATGAAGGGATGTATAAGTGCAGGTACCACAATTTCTAGAGAGTGAATAGAAGTTGGTGGTGGTGTTGTTTTTTTTTTGTGTGTATGTTTTTTTTTGTATGTTTTTTGAGCGTTTGTGGTCCTAAGGCGGATAGATATTGCCTTCAGCGGATAGCCACAAATGAGGCGAATGACCTTCTGTGTGTTCTCTGGAATAGGGAGTCTAGATAGGGACTAGCCTATTGCCACTCAGAAAGGAGACGTCTTTCTGAGAGTAGAACGAGCGAGATATCTCAACTTTTGTACTGGGCTGCTGGTACACAGCCATAAAGATAAAACGGTGGAGCTCTCGATCCCAGAGTTCCAAATTATTGTCATTTATGAAGAGACTAATGAGAAATTGTGATAAATATGGGAAATTTGCATGAAAAAAAAATATTTTGCCTGTCATGAATACATTTGGGTTAACAAAAGAAAGGGCAAAAAAGTTATTGAAAATAGCAAAAGCAACAGGGCTAAGTATTGCTAAATTACAACCAAGTGCTCCTATCATCAGAATGATGGTGAGTGGAGACCCAGATGCCCTGAAACATCATGTAAAATGGTAAAATGGTGTAAACTAACAAAAAAGGAGTATAAAGAGGACCCATCTAAAGGGTGGCCGCCAGAGGGCCCCTTGATACACCTACAATTGATGCATTGTTTAATTTGCTTTTTAAAAGGTCTGATTGTGGGGGGATTGGATGTTTAGCAGCCTGGGATGAAGTATCTAGGAAAGATATAAAACCACCCCCCTATAAAATGTGCTCAGAGAAAGCTGCTTTACATGTAGAAGATGAGGATGAAATGCCCAATGCTTGGGTTTCCCCTTATGACTCAATAAGAAGGGAATTATTATGAGCATCTGCACCTATGGTATAGCAAATGGAAAGTACAGAAGGGGAGTCAGCTAATAATGATATAGGAGAGGTATCTGGTTATCAGCAGGCCACTCTAAGTATTATGACAGAAACTCCACAGCGTGGACTCATAGGTAAACTTGTTAATAAACAGTATTCCCCACATTACCGTAGAGAGAAACCATTCTATGATGTAGATAATACAATGACATTTGAAAAAGATGGGGAACTGTGGCAGTATACTCCAGCAAGAGCAGATGCCTTAGCAAGATCTAATAAATTAAGTAAATTGGATACTAATACTCCTCCAGTAGGGAGTTCTAGAGATCATGCCTCACCTGTGTTAACTAGGCAACAGGTAAAGCGGATGGGATTACTACCCCAGCGTACCCCAGAAGATAGACAAAGGACAAAAGAGTATTTTAAAACCAAATTAGAACCGTTTGGACAAATGCCCTTGAGAGAGGTAGCTTTACCGGGGAAGGAAGATGGCCAGGGTAATTATACCGCAAGAATAGAAAAAGTTTATGTCCCCTGGAAACTCAATGAAATAAGGGAAATTATTGCTGATCTAACCAATTTAGAGAAATGTCCAAAGAAGTGGTATAAAAAGTTGATGTGGATAGAGAAAACGCAACAAGCTACATATATGGATATGTGGATCTTGATTGATTGTGCAGTGTCAGAAAAGTATGTGGATATATGGAATGTATTTGCAAGATATACGAGCATTGATGGATGTTGTGCAAAAGAAAGGTGAGGATGTGTTACTGAAATAGATTCAAAGATGCTATTCAGAAGCATACTGATTGGATTCCAGATGATGAAAGTGATATGAAGCGACCAGAGTTGGTGAATGTATTGGTGGGTGGAATGTTGCCTAAAATTAGGGAAGAAATAAAGCTTCGTACAATGAGATGGAGAAAGAAACCTGTCCCTGAGTTAGTTGAGATTGCTCAAATAGCTTACGAAGTGTTACAAAAAAGAAAAGACAAGGTAGAAAAGAAGGAGAAAACAAAAATAATGAATATACAACTACCAGAGGTTAAGGAAAAAGTCCCAGAACCTAAGGGGGTACCAGTATCTACAGTACAGGTAACACCTCAGGGTGTACCGGTAGCGCCCCCCCCCTTACCCACCTTCGGGAGTAGTATATATCTCTAATTATGGGGCGCCACGGCAAAAGCATGGCAATTGGAGACAAAATGAGGGACAACGCATAAACCCTAGAATTCAGTCCCGATACCAACAAATCATCCCAAATAGAGTAAGACTCCTAACCCTGCAGCCTCGTGCCCTCTCCACTTGCTTCAAGGGTGGATTGAGTGGACATATAGCAAGGGACTGTAGGGGGCGCTAAGATAAAGTGGGATGTGGTGACAATATAGATGACACATTTTATCAAGCTTTAGCTGTAATTGAAGTTGATTCTGCTGATGAGCCAATGGTTAAAATAAATGTAAACGGTATTGATTTGTATGGTCTTATAGACACAGGGGCTTCACGGTCTCTTTTACATGTCTTTGATCCTAACTTACCACTTTCCAATGAAAGAGTTTCTTTGGTGGGAGTAAGTAATAATATAATTTCCGCAAGGGTCACGCAATCTGTACCGGTGACATTAGGAGAGCATTTAACAGAACACTCATTTCTATTGTCTCCACATTCCCCCTGTAA
Source organism: Lithobates septentrionalis (assembly GCA_037952835.1). Taxonomy (NCBI): domain Eukaryota; kingdom Metazoa; phylum Chordata; class Amphibia; order Anura; family Ranidae; genus Lithobates; species Lithobates septentrionalis. The sequence goes on from JBBDGP010005359.1 coordinate 18,877, forward strand.
TTTATTAGGAAGAGATTTACTTTCTAAGATGGGGGTAACCATTGCTTTATCTCCAGATAAAACTGTTATTGACATACCGCATAGGTTAAAAGAAGAAGCAACTGATCTGTTGTTCATGCCTGTATTAGTAGCTGATATGGAGGGAGGAATTCCAGAAGAGGCCAAACAAAAAATTAACCCCTCCATATGGGTAACAGGAGCAAACACTCCTGGTCGTATGAAAGTTGCCCCTGTGCGGTTAAATAGAGACCCTACATTGCCAGTACCTAGACTATAATCAATACCCCTTATCTCCTGAATGAGTTGAAGGTATTAAAGCAGTAATAGAGGAGTTACTACAGGAGGGTGTTCTTACTCCTTATAGGAGTTCTGCTAACACTCCTATCTATCCGGTTCCCAAACCTATAAAAGCAGGAGAGGACAGCCGTCGGTGGAGATTAGTGCATGATTTGCGTGCAATCAACAAGGTAATTATACCATCAGTACCTGTGGTACCCAACCCCTCTACTATACTGGCAACAATACCTCCTTCATCAACTCACTTTACTGTAATTAATCTTGCCTCAGCCTTCTTTAGCGTTCCTGTTCATCCAGATGATCAATTGTTGCCAGCCTTCACGTTTGAGAAAAAAACAACTTACCTGGACCAGATTGCCAATGGGATATCATGATTCCCCCAGTTGCTTTTCTCAGGCACTCAAGGATAAATTAGATGAGTTGCAGCCACCCATGGGATCAATATTAGTGCAATATGTGGATGATCTCTTGCTAGCATCCTCTGATGAACAGGCTTGTACTGAGGATTCTATCTCTTTAATTAATTTTCTGGCCAGTATAGGACAAAAAGTAGAATCTGCAAAAGTGCAATGGGTTAAATTAAAAGTACAATACCTGGGCCACTGTGTCTCCCAAGGTATCAAACATTTGACAGCCAAAAAGGAAAAAGGTAATTGCAAACCAACGAATGCCCACAACTCTAAAACAGTTGAGAGCATTCCTTGGATTAGTGGGATATTGTAGACAGTTTTTACCTCAATATTTTACAATTATAGGTTTTAACTGTTCAAATTAGAAGGGAAAGATGAGCTAAGTCTAGTAGAACGAAGATGTATGTTAGAAATGCCCCAAGAGTGGGGGCTCTGGTTCAGCAGATAGTGGAGTGTAGTGATTTGATTAATGAAAATTTCATTCCTTCCCTGAACTTGCTGTCTTGAATTTGGGACAAAATACAGAACCAATGATTGATGTGTCAGTTAATGGTTTGTCTATTCTGTGTTTAATAGATAAAGGCGATATAAAGAGTTTGTTAAATATATGTGATGCCAATGTTGCCACTTCGAATCAGCAGGTAATTTTGGTCGGGGTAAGTAATGATGTAATTACTGCCAAAGTCACTGAACCTCTATAAGTAAGAATGGGAGGTCAGTGTCATAAATGTTCTTTTGTTTTATCGCCATACTCCCCTGACAGTCTACTAGACAGAGGTATAGTAATAAATATAGGAGTAACTATAGTTTTAACCACTGAAGGAATGGGAGTAAAACATACTTGAAGTAAAGGGAGACTTTAGATTTGCTCCTTATGCCAGCAATTTATTAACCCCAAGCACAAGGGGCTATTGTAAATATTTATAGTGACTCAACCTATGCTGTAGGCATAATGCATAGTTTTGCACAACTCTGGCAAGAGAGGGGTTATCTGACAGCAGCAGGAACTCCTATACAACATAAAGAGTTAATTGTTAGATTATTGGCAGCGGTCCAACTGCCTCTTAAAGTTGCAGTGATTAAATGTAAAGCACATACCAGAGCAGATGATAGTATATCACTTGGGAATGCTTTGGCTGATAGGTATGCTAAAGATGCTATACATTCTTATGAGCCAACTACAGTGCTTCCAACATTCCTGCTCACAGATCTTCAAGTAGATCTGGACATTTTATCAGCCCTGCAGGCAAGCTCACCTCATATATCCTCTTGGATCACAAAGGGAGCTGTTTGTAGAGCAGATGGTCTATGGAGATTAAAAAACAGACTGGTTGCTCCTCCGACATTGTTTTCTTCTTTGTTTGCTTTGAGCCATGGGCCTTGTCATGTCTCAACAGGAGGGATGTGTCGGGTGGTAGCCAGAGATTGGTGGGCTCCAGGTTTTTCTGCATATGCTGCTAAAAAGGTTACTGAATGTTATATGTCAAATGCATAACATTGGAAAGACAGTGCCCACTCCCATGGAGCATATTCCACATACTGAGGAGCCATTTCAAATTGTGCAAATTGACTTCTCAGATATGCCCCCTTGTGGTCGATTTAAGTATTTTTTTGGTTTGCCAGAACTGTGGTAAAAAGTCTGACGAGGGAATTGATCCCAAGGTTTGGTATGGGGTCAATAATTTCCTCAGATAGAGGAACACATTTTGATAACAAACTTATGGCAGAAGTAATGAGTATTTTGGGTATGAAACAGCAATTGCATACTGCTTACAGACCTCAGGCTAGTGGCCTGGTGGAATGCAGCAATCAGACTTTGAAGAGGTATTTGGCCAAAATAACTGCTAATGGACAAAGCACATGGGTAGAAGCGTTACCTATAGCCTTGCAACCATTAGGACTACCCCTAAAGAGAAACATGAACTGTCACCTTTTGACATATTGTTTGGGCGACCGCCCAGGAGTGTACATTCATCTCTTGTGCAGCCAGAGACAGTGACTTTAATGAATGGACATTGCAAATTGGCAAATGTTTTTTCTGATAGGCATGTGCAATTCGTTTCGTTCCGAATTCTTTTTTTAACGAATTTCGACAAATTCGTTAATTCGGGAATATCCAAATTAACGAAAACTTGTTTAATGATTTTTTTCTGAATATTCGGAAATTCGATAAAATTTGACATTCGTAAATTCGGGCATTCGTATATTCACAATTTAGGAATGTACATTCGTACATTCATACATTAGTAAATTAGTGAATTCGTAAATTTGTAAATTCGAAAGTTCGGAAATCTGAAATAATAGTTAACTAATAATAACTTAACTATTAGTAATTACTAGTAACTTATAAATTATAGGTATTGTAATTTCCTTTAAAATTTGGCTGTTAGTGAACGTAACACATACAAATTTATCCAAAGTTATGAATGATCCGAAAAAATGGAATGAAACGTAATGAATTAATAATAATAAATAACAATAATAATAATAATAATACAACATTTTATTATTATTATTTATTATTAATTTGTTCCGTTCCATTTGTTTAGATGCAGCATTCGTTTTGGATAATTCGTAACTTTGGATAAATTTGTATTTGTTACGTTCACTGACAGTCAAATTTGAAAGGAAATTACAATACCTATAATTTAATAGTTAGTTACTATTTCAGATTTTTGAATTTTCGGGTTTTTGGATTTTCAAACTTCGAATTTACAAATTTCCGAATTTTCTAATTTACAAATGTACGATTTTACGAATTTACGAATGTACGAATTTACAAATGAACAAATGTAAAAATGTACGAATGTACGAATGAACGAATGTACAAATGAACGAATGTTCGAATTTACGAATGTACGAATGTACGAACGAACGCATTTACGAATGAATGAATTTACAAATCGCGATCATAACGAATGACCCGAAAAACGAAAAAAAAAAAATAAACTAATGAAACGAAAACGAAAATGAACGAATTTTTTGGCTGTGCACATGTCTATTTTCTGATACTTTTTCCAGAGCGAAAGCAGGACAACCTGTGGACACAAGTGAAGGAACTCATGGACTAAAGGCAGGAGATTGGGTGTATATCAAGAATTACACACCCCGGACTACTTTGTCCCCTAAGTGGAAAGGACCATTTCAGGTCATTCTTGTGTCTCCTACTGCAGTGAAGCTGAAAGACTATAAGTATTGGGTGCATGGTTCACACTGTAAGAAGTCTGTGGTTCCAAAGGAAAATATAAGCTGGTCTGCTACTGGCAAGAATTGTTCTGTACCTTTACCTTCCAGGTCTCCTCCACTGACTCGTGCGCAAGCAAGAAGACTGCAAAATGAATCTCCTAGGGCCTAAGATGAATGTGAAGCTCTGGAGTGTTATCCTCTGCGGTGGAGTGGTGGTATGGATTACAGTCATGGCATATGAATGGACATACAAGAAAGAAAAGGGTAAGATACAAGACACTTTTCTTTTTAAAGCTACTGTAATGGAAGAAATGTCACAACATGAACCGGTTTCAGATACTGATCTAAGAATATCATGCCAAACTAGCAGAGCCTTTCCATAATTCTTTTGTATCTATGCACCTGCAAGCTGCCAAGAAACTGAATATCACTAATTGCTGGATATGCACACATGAACCTATTTCTCATAAGACTATACCTTTGTTATGAATACCTAGCACCTTAGCTGAAATAGAGGACAGTGCACACTTTGGTGAAGTCAGTAGAACAATGATTGACAGAGCTATTTCACTTCTACTGTTCACAAATGCTCCATTGAGAAAACCAGCTGTTTGCATTAACTTTACTCGAACCTACACACCTGAGTTACTTTCCCAGGGTTACCAGAGTACTACCCGACTGATTGGGAACTCCAACTGCATGGATGATGCCAATATCAAGTATTGGTTTGATGGTAAGGATTTTGTGTGGAGTACTGACAGATATCAGGAATTACATGATTACACACATCGTCAACATTCCCGGCAGAATAATATGAAGCTATTGATGTGCCTACAAGGATATAATTTCAATAAAGCTTGTGCTGCCCCACCAGGTTATTATTTCATATGTGGAAAGAAAGCATATACTTGGGTTCCTTTGAATTCTAATGGGGTTTGTTACTTTGGTAGAGTCATACCTGCTACTTGGTATATGGAGGATAATGACTTTCAAGAAACACAGCTCCACAAAATACCTATACACTTTCTTAAAAAAGACTTAGTGCACCTTATTAAAAGGGACCTTACTGATCAGTCAGCTTCAGGAGAAGATGAAATCCCAGGAGGAAAAGAGGAAGAAGAAGACTCCGAGATTAATGAGAAAAATGACAATTCTCCTGATAGGCCTACATTTTATCCTAAGTCAGATGATAACTTTACAAATATTGAATCACATGATAGAGATTAAACCATTGTTTTCTATCCCTTGGGTAAATAGATGTTGTATTAAAAAGGCTTTCAGTTTCATCATTGATTTGGCAGACCTGATGGATAACATTACTGCCTTGTATGATAGAAACTTTATAGCCCTTGCTATAGAATTAAAGATGATAAAAAAAGAGCTTTTGCAGCACTGGATGGTGCTGGATTATCTCACGGCCAGTCAAGGAGGAATATGCACCATAGTGGGGACTACTTGTTGTAACTACATTGGAAATGATACTAAGACTGAAGATGCCATCATTTCACATGTAGAAATGGTACAACAAATGAAGGTTAAAATTCGCAAAGAACATACCGAAACTGCTTGGGTCGAAGGAAGCTGGGAAAGCTGGCTTTCCTGGCTCAATCCTCCCAACTGGTTTTCCGGTATTGCAGGATGGTTTTCTGGAATTTTACATGGTATTCTATACATTGTAGGAATTAGGTGTACATGTTATACAAATGTTGTTTGAAAATAATCACACGTGCTGGTACTAATACTGGTTCTTCTGAGCCCTTAAGGTCTCGAGTCAGAACTGCTCATGAGATGGTGATCCGTATACCTGGAGATCAACCTAAAGACACAGAAGAAGCCTAAAAGGGATACCGAAAGAATTCTAAACACAGGAGGGGCTGTGAAGATATGAGATATAGGAACCATATCTTTCTATGTATCCAGAGTTCCTCTTCAACTTTCTTTTGTATTTTTGATAGTTCATATCATACTTGTTTTTCTGTAGAAATGTTTCTGAATTCTTTTGGTATTGCAACACATGTGGCTGACCAGTTGACATTAAAATGTTCTGCCAATGATATGACACAATTCTCGGAAAAGATGTGATAGGAAAGATGTTGACATAGAAAGTCCCTGTTTAAAAGCCAAATTAACTTCTTCCAAATAATTATTCTTTCTTTCTGTCAAAATAACTTGACAGTTAAAATTAGCCAGGTTAAAGTGACCCAGAACACTGGCCAAGAACTGTGTTGAAATACTTAGTAAAATGCGTACTTGTGATGTGTAACTTTGGGCTTGTGCCCGCCATAAGATTACTGTATAACCATTCTCTATAAAGCCGGTACTGCCTTGTAAACTGCATCGCATTGTCTCGAAGAAGTGCGATCCACTGTACGGTGCAAATTCTGAAGTAAATGTATGTATGAGACGAATGCAGCTCTATTGGCGTTGATGTCCTTTATTTCAAGGTTCAACTTAACAAGGCCCTTTGGATCTGGTATAGATTTTAAGGGGAACTCCACACCAATTTCTTTCTAAGAAGTTGGCGTGGGGTCCTCCCCAAAATCCATACCAGACCCTTATCCGAGCAAGCAGCCTGGCAGGCCAGGAAAGGGGGGCGAGCCTGGAGGTGTGATAATGACCCCAAACACACCTCCAAGACAACCACTGTCTTTTCTAAAGAAGCTAAGGGTAAAGGTGATGGACTGGCCAAGCATGTCTCTAGACCTAAACCCTATTGAGCATCTGTGGGGCATCCAAATGGAAGGATGAGGAGTGCAAGGTCTTTAACATCCACTAGGTCTGTGATGTCATCATGGAGGAGTGGAAGAGGACCCCAGTGGCAACCTGTGAAGCTCTGGTAAACTCCATGCCCAAGAGGGTTACAAGAGAAGTATGTTTTTTTTTTTGCAGGTTTATACTTACCTAGTTGGATGCAGCATTGGTCCGATGCTGCATCTGTCCCCCGGCACCTCTACACTGAGAACCAAGCGATTGAACACCACCGATGGCTTGGTTCTTACAGCTCCCCGAGCAGAGAGCTGCTGACTGTCAATCAGCAGCTCTCCACTCTGCTCCTCCTCGCTAACTGGAGCGCTGAACTGTGGAGGGATGGGTATCAGTACAGGCACCTAGCAGATCCAGACTCCATGGTCGGGATTAGGGATGAGCCGAACACCCCCCTGTTCGGTTCGCACCAGAATATGCGAACAGGAAAAAAGTTTGTTCGAACACGCGAACACCGTTAAAGTCTATGGGACACGAACAAAGGCTAATATGCAAGTTATTGTCATAAAAAGTGTTTGGGGACCTGGGTCCTGCCCCAGGGGACATGGATCAAAAAGTTTTAAAAACAGCCGTTTTTTCAGGAGCAGTGATTTTAATAATGCTTAAAGTCAAACAATAAAAGTGTAATATCCCTTTAAATTTCGTACCTGGGGGTGTCTATAGTATGCCTGTAAAGGGGCGCATGTTTCCTGTGTTTAGAACAGTCTGACAGCAAAATGACATTTTGAAGGAAAAAACCCATTTAAAACTACCCGCGGCTATTGCATTGCCGACAATACACATAGAAGTTCATTGATAAAAACGGCATGGGAATTCCCCAAAGGGGAACCCCGAACCAAAATTTTTAAAAAAATGACGTGGGAGTCCCCCTAAATTCCATACCAGGCCCTTCAGGGCCACCCGGTGACCCCGCCCCCCCTCTGACACACGGTGACTTGACGGGACCTCCCTGTGACGTCACGGGGAATGCCACAGGGAAGTCCCGTCATGTCCCGTGCGTCAGAGGGGGGCGGGGTCACCGGAGCGGCCCGGAGAAGAAAATGAAGAAGAGAAGAAGAGAAGAAAAGAAGAAGAGAAGAGCGGGAGCCTCCCCCCCATGCCATGGGTGCGGAGTGGCCCCAGGAGAAGAAGATAGAAGACGCCACGGAGGAGATGCTGGACGAGAACGCCGGAGGAAGAACCAGAAGAGCCAGAAGAACCAAAAGAACCAGAAGATGAAGGAAGATAGAAGAAAGAAGAAGCATTTAAATAAAGGAATTGTCAAAAACTGTCTCTTGTCCTTTTTAACATTTTTGACAGTTTTTTAGTGAAATGGTAGGGGTAAGTACCCCCTTACCATTTCACACAGGGGGGGCCGGGATCTGGGGGTCCCCTTGTTAAAGGGGGCTTCCAGATTCCGATAAGTCCCCTGCCCGCAGACCCCCACAACCAGGCCCGGACTGGGACAAAAAATAGGCCCGGGCATTTTGGATTGAGCAGCCCATGACATGTTAACCGGCCCCTTCCCCACTCTCCACCCTGACAGATCCCCTGAGAGAGGGGAGGGAGGAACCCAGCAGAGGTGTGGAGGGGGGGGGGTGCGACCAGGAAAGAGCATGGGGGTTGGAGAGCACAGGGAAGAACCTTGAGAACATGGGGTGCGGCGACAGCACAGGGGAGAGGCAGAGAACACAGGGAGGAAGAGGAGAGCACAGGGGGGCAGTGGAGAGCATTGGGGGAAGGTGGAGAGCCCAGGGAGGACAACGGAGAGCATTGGGGATGTGGACAGCACAGGAGGGCTGGCGGAGAGCATGGGGTGATGGGAAGACCGGACGAGCACAGGGGGGAGTGGCGGAGAGCATAGGGGGAGGTGGAGAGCATAGGGGGAGGTGGAGAGCATGGGGGGAGGTGGAGAGCATGGGGGGAGGTGGAGAGCATGGGGGGAGGTGGAGAGCATGGGGAATGTGAAGAGCACAGGGGGAAGCGGAGAGCGTGGGGGTAATGTGGAGAGCACGGGGGGGGGGTGGCAGAGAGCACGGGGGGGGGTGGCAGAGAGCACGGGGGGTGGCAGAGAGCATTGGGGAGGTGGAGAGCATGGGGGGGGAGTGGAGAGCATGGGGGGGAGTGGAGAGCATGGGGGTGAGTGGAGAGCATGGGGGTGAGTGGAGAGCATGGGGGTGAGTGGAGAGCATGGGGGGGAGGTGGAGCGTATGGGGGGGAGGTGGAGCGTATGGGGGGGAGGTGGAGCGTATGGGGGGGAGGTGGAGAGTATGGGGGGAGGTGGAGAGTTTGAGGGGGTGGCGGAGAGCATGGGGGGGAGGTGGAGCGTATGGGGGGAAGGTGGAGAGTATGGGGGGTGGCAGAGAGCATGGAGGGGTGGCAGAGAGCATGGAGGGAGGTGGAGAGCATCGGGGGGAGGTGGAGAGCATGGGGGGGTGGCGGAGAGCATGGGGGGAGGTGGAGAGCATGGGGGGAGGTGGAGAGCATGGGGGGAGGTGGAGAGCATGGGGGGAGGTGGAGAGCATGGGGGGTGGCAGAGAGCATGGGGGGTGGCAGAGAGCATGGGGGGTGGCAGAGAGCATGGGGGGTGGCAGAGAGCATGGGGGGAGGTGGAGAGTATGAGGGGGTAGCAGAGAGCATGGGGGGAGGTGGAGAGCATGGGGGGAGGTGGAGAGTATGGGGGGGGAGGTGGAGAGTATGGGGGGAGGTGGAGAGTATGGGGGGTGGCAGAGAGCATGGGGGGGAGGTGGAGCGTATGGGGGGAGGTGGAGAGTATGGGGGTGACAGAGAGCATGGGGAAGGTGGAGAGTATGGGGGGTGGCAGAGAGCATGGGGGGGTGGCAGAGAGCATAGGGGGTGGCAGAGAGCATGAGGGGGTGGCAGAGAGCATGAGGGGGTGGCAGAGAGCATGAGGGGGTGGCAGAGAGCATGAGGGGGTGGCAGAGAGCATGAGGGGGGGTGGCAGAGAGCATGAGGGGGGGTGGCAGAGAGCATGAGGGGGGGTGGCAGAGAGCATGGGGGGTGGCAGAGAGCATGGGGGGAGGTGGAGCGTATGGGGGGAGGTGGAGCGTATGGGGGGTGGCAGAGAGCATGGGGGGGAGGTGGAGCGTATGGGGGGAGGTGGAGCGTATGGGGGGAGGTGGAGTGTATGGGGGGTGGCAGAGAGCATGGGGGAAGGTGGAGAGCATGGGGGAAGGTGGAGAGCATGGGGGAAGGTGGAGAGCATGGGGGGTGGCAGAGAGCATGGGGGGTGGCAGAGAGCATGGGGGGGAGGTGGAGAGCATGTGGGGTGGCAGAGAGCATGGGGGGAGGTGGAGAGTATGAGAGGGGGGGGGGTGGAGAGTATGAGAGGGTGGCAGAGAGCATGGGGGGAGGTGGAGAGTATGAGGGGGTGGCAGAGAGCATGGGGGGAGGCGGAGAGTATGGGGGTGGCAGAGAGCATGGGGGGTGGCAGAGAGCATGGGGGGGAGGTGGAGCGTATGGGGGGAGGTGGAGAGTATGGGGGGTGGCAGAGAGCATGGGGGGGAGGTGGAGCGTATGGGGGGAGGTGGAGAGTATGGGGGGTGGCAGAGAGCATGGGGGGAAGGTGGAGAGCATGGGGGAAGGTGGAGAGTATGGGGGGTGGCAGAGAGCATGGGGGGAAGGTGGAGAGCATGGGGGAAGGTGGAGAGCATGGGGGTGGCAGAGAGCATGGGGGGTGGCAGAGAGCATGGGGGGTGGCAGAGAGCATGGGGGGGAGGTGGAGAGCATGTGGGGTGGCAGAGAGCATGGGGGGAGGTGGAGAGTATGAGGGGGTGGCAGAGAGCATGGGGGGAGGTGGAGAGTATGGGGGTGGCAGAGAGCATGGGGGGTGGCAGAGAGCATAGGGGGTGGCAGAGAGCATGAGGGGGTGGCAGAGAGCATGAGGGGGGGTGGCAGAGAGCATGAGGGGGGGTGGCAGAGAGCATGGGGGGTGGCAGAGAGCATGAGGGGGGGTGGCAGAGAGCATGAGGGGGGGTGGCAGAGAGCATGGGGGGTGGCAGAGAGCATGGGGGGTGGCAGAGAGCATGGGGGGGAGGTGGAGAGCATGTGGGGTGGCAGAGAGCATGGGGGGAGGTGGAGAGTATGAGAGGGGGGGGTGGAGAGTATGAGAGGGTGGCAGAGAGCATGGGGGGAGGTGGAGAGTATGAGGGGGTGGCAGAGAGCATGGGGGGAGGCGGAGAGTATGGGGGTGGCAGAGAGCATGGGGGGTGGCAGAGAGCATGGGGGGTGGCAGAGAGCATGGGGGGTGGCAGAGAGCATGGGGGGTGGTAGAGAGCATGGGGGGTGGCAGAGAGCATGGGGGTGGCAGAGAGCATGGGGGTGGCAGAGAGCATGGGGGTGGCAGAGAGCATGGGGGGGAGGTGGAGCGTATGGGGGGAGGTGGAGAGTATGGGGGGTGGCAGAGAGCATGGGGGGGAGGTGGAGCGTATGGGGGGAGGTGGAGAGTATGGGGGGTGGCAGAGAGCATGGGGGGAAGGTGGAGAGCATGGGGGAAGGTGGAGAGTATGGGGGAAGGTGGAGAGTATGGGGGGTGGCAGAGAGCATGGGGGGAAGGTGGAGAGCATGGGGGAAGGTGGAGAGCATGGGGGTGGCAGAGAGCATGGGGGGTGGCAGAGAGCATGGGGGGTGGCAGAGAGCATGGGGGGGAGGTGGAGAGCATGTGGGGTGGCAGAGAGCATGGGGGGAGGTGGAGAGTATGAGGGGGTGGCAGAGAGCATGGGGGGAGGCGGAGAGTATGGGGGTGGCGGAGAGCATGGGGGGTGGCGGAGAGCATGGGGGTGGCAGAGAGCATGGGGGGTGGCAGAGAGCATGGGGGGTGGCAGAGAGCATGGGGGTGGCAGAGAGCATGGGGGGTGGCAGAGAGCATGGGGGGTGGCAGAGAGCATGGGGGGGAGGTGGAGAGCATGTGGGGTGGCAGAGAGCATGGGGGGAGGTGGAGAGTATGAGGGGGTGGCAGAGAGCATGGGGGGAGGCGGAGAGTATGGGGGTGGCAGAGAGCATGGGGGGTGGCGGAGAGCATGGGGGTGGCAGAGAGCATGGGGGGTGGCAGAGAGCATGGGGGGTGGCAGAGAGCATGGGGGGAGGTGGAGAGTATGGGTGGCAGAGAGCATGGGGGGAGGTAGAGAGTATGGGGGGGGGCGGAGAGTATGGGGGGTGGCAGAGAGCATGGGGGGAGGCGGAGAGCATGGGGGGAGGCGGAGAGTATGGGGGAGGCAGAGAGTATGGGGGAGGCAGAGAGTATGGGGGAGGCAGAGAGTATGGGGGAGGCAGACAGCATGGGGGGTGGCGGACAGCATGGGGGGTGGCGGACAGCATGGGGGGTGGCGGACAGCATGGGGGGTGTGGCGGACAGCATGGGGGTGGCGGACAGCATGGGGAGTGGCGGAGAGCATGGGGGGTGGCGGAGAGCATGGGGGGTGGCAGAGAGCATGGGGGGTGGCGGACAGCATGGGGGGTGGCGGAGAGCATGGGGGGTGGCGGAGAGCATGGGGGGTGGCGGAGAGCATGGGGGGTGGCGGAGAGCATGGGGGGAGGCGGAGAGCATGGGGGGGTGGCAGAGAGCATGGGGGGTGGCAGAGAGCATGGGGGGTGGCAGAGAGCATGGGGGAGGCAGACAGCATGGGGGGTGGTGGAGAGTATGGGGGGGAGGTGGAGAGTATGGGGGGGGGGTGGAGAGTATGGGGGGTGGCAGAGAGCATGGGGGGAGGCAGAGAGCATGGGGGGAGGTGGAGAGTATGGGGGGGAGGTGGAGAGTATGGGGGGGAGGTGGAGAGTATGGGGGGTGGCAGAGAGCATGGGGGGCAGCAGAGAGCATGGGGGAAGGTGGAGAGCATGGGGGAAGGTGGAGAGCATGGGGGTGGCAGAGAGCATGGGGGGTGGCAGAGAGCATGGGGGGTGGCAGAGAGCATGGGGGGGAGGTGGAGAGCATGTGGGGTGGCAGAGAGCATGGGGGGAGGTGGAGAGTATGAGGGGGTGGCAGAGAGCATGGGGGGAGGCGGAGAGTATGGGGGTGGCGGAGAGCATGGGGGGTGGCGGAGAGCATGGGGGTGGCAGAGAGCATGGGGGGTGGCAGAGAGCATGGGGGGTGGCAGAGAGCATGGGGGTGGCAGAGAGCATGGGGGGTGGCAGAGAGCATGGGGGGGTGGCAGAGAGCATGGGGGGAGGTGGAGAGTATGGGTGGCAGAGAGCATGGGGGGAGGTAGAGAGTATGGGGGGGGCGGAGAGTATGGGGGGTGGCAGAGAGCATGGGGGGAGGCGGAGAGCATGGGGGGAGGCGGAGAGTATGGGGGAGGCAGAGAGAGTATGGGGGAGGCAGAGAGTATGGGGGAGGCAGAGAGTATGGGGGAGGCAGAGAGTATGGGGGAGGCAGACAGCATGGGGGGTGGCGGACAGCATGGGGGGTGGCGGACAGCATGGGGGGTGGCGGACAGCATGGGGGGTGTGGCGGACAGCATGGGGGTGGCGGACAGCATGGGGAGTGGCGGAGAGCATGGGGGGTGGCGGAGAGCATGGGGGGTGGCAGAGAGCATGGGGGGTGGCGGACAGCATGGGGGGTGGCGGAGAGCATGGGGGGTGGCGGAGAGCATGGGGGGTGGCGGAGAGCATGGGGGGTGGCGGAGAGCATGGGGGGAGGCGGAGAGCATGGGGGGGTGGCAGAGAGCATGGGGGGGTGGCAGAGAGCATGGGGGGTGGCAGAGAGCATGGGGGGAGGCAGACAGCATGGGGGGTGGTGGAGAGTATGGGGGGGAGGTGGAGAGTATGGGGGGGGGTGGAGAGTATGGGGGGTGGCAGAGAGCATGGGGGGAGGCAGAGAGCATGGGGGGAGGTGGAGAGTATGGGGGGAGGTGGAGAGTATGGGGGGGAGGTGGAGAGTATGGGGGGTGGCAGAGAGCATGGGGGGCAGCAGAGAGCATGGGGGTGATGTGGAGAGCACGGGGTTGGCAGAGAGTATGGGTGCGGTGGAGAGCCCTGCGGGAGCAGCAGAGAGAAGCAGGATAGGAGGATCGGTGGGGGCGGCTGCATATAGAAGAATCATTTTCTCCATCTTCCTCCTGCAGTCTCGGAATGCCTGCTTCTCCTCTACCTCTCACAGGCATTCCGATACTGCAGGAGGAAGATGGAGAAAATAATTGTTCTATATGCAGCCGCCCCCACCGATCCTCCTATCTAGTTCACAGGGAAGGCTGAACTTACGTTTTCTGTTCCGGCACCTCTCGACATAATACCGGCTCCAAGGTGTCTGCTCTGGCTCCTCCCCCGGCACTGACGGCTGACCTATACATGCGGCCGTGCAGCCGTGGTGAGGCCGAAGGCGTCTCATTTAGCTCCTCCCCCCGGCGCCGATGGCTGAGCTCCGGGCGGCCGCGGAGAGGCTGGATGAGCGGCACAAGCTCAAGCCTTGGGCCATGCAAGGACTTGCAGCCTGGCGGCCCCAGCGGCCGCGGCCCACCGGGCAAATGCCCGGTTTGCCCTATGGCCAATCCGGGCCTGCCCACAACCACCGGCCAGGGTTGTGGGGATGAGGCCCTTGTCCTCATCAACATGGGGACAAGGTGTTTTGGGGGGCTACCCCAAAGCACCCTCCCAATGTTGAGGGCATGTGGCCTGGTACGGTTCAGGAGGGGGGGCACACTCTCACCCCCCCTCTTTTCCTGCGGCCTGCCAGGTTGCGTGCTCGGATAAGGGTCTGGTATGGATTTTTGGGGGGACCCCATGCCATTTTTTTTTTTTTTGGCGCGGGGTTCCCCTTAAAATCCATACCAGACCTGAAGGGTCTGGTATGGAATTTAGGGGGAACCCCACATCCTTTTTTTTTACATTTTGGCCGGGGTTCCCCTTAATATCCATACCAGACCTGAAGGGCCTGGTATGGAATTTAGGGGGACTCCCACGTCATTTTTTTTTTAAATTTTGGTTCGGGGTTCCCCTTTGGGGAATTCCCATGCCGTTTTTATCAATGAACTTCTATGTGTATTGTCGGCAATGCAATAGCCGCGGGTAGTTTTAAATGGGTTTTTTCCTTCAAAATGTCATTTTGTTGTCAGACTGTTCTAAACACAGGAAACATGCGCCCCTTTACAGGCATACTATAGACACCCCCCAGGTACGAAATTTAAAGGGATATTACACTTTTATTGTTTGACTTTAAGCATTATTAAAATCACTGCTCCTGAAAAAATGGCCGTTTTTAAAACTTTTTTTGCATTGATCCATGTCCCCTGGGGCAGGACCCAGGTCCCCAAACACTTTTTATGACAATAACTTGCAGATTAGCCTTTAAAATTAGCACTTTTGATTTCTCCCATAGACTTTTAAAGGGTGTCCCGCGGCATTCGAATTTGCCGGCGAACACCCCAAATTGTTCGCTGTTCGGCGAACTTGCGAACAGCCAATGTTTGAGTCGAACATGAGTTCGACTCGAACTCGAAGCTCATCCCTAGTCAGGATGATGCGATGCCTGAACTGATTTCTGTGACGACAGCAGAGAGCGTACTTCAGTCCAGTCTCTGCTGAAAACGGGTCACAGGAGTGCAAAACAAATTGCACTGTTGTGATCCATAGGAGAAGCCCAGACAAATTAGCTTTGGCTGGACTTCTCCTTTAAGACAGTGCTGGAAAATAATGGTGGCCACACAAAATATTGACACTTTGGGCCCAATTTGGACATTTTCACTTAGGGGTGTACTCACTTTTGTTGCCAGCGATTTAGACATTAATGGCTGTGTGTTGAGTTATTTTGAGGGGACAGCAAATTTACACTGTTATAAAAGCTGTACACTCACTACTTTTGATTGTAGATTTCAGAAGGAACAGACCTGAACCAGCACCACTTTTTACTAAAGGCGTGTGCGTGAAGCAGGTCTCTATCTTTAAATTTTTGGGAATATTTCTGAAAACTTATCGTGGACAATCAACATTAAAGCAATCATTAAGAAATCGCAACAGCGTTTATATT
This sequence comes from Lithobates septentrionalis, assembly GCA_037952835.1. Lineage (NCBI taxonomy): Eukaryota > Metazoa > Chordata > Amphibia > Anura > Ranidae > Lithobates > Lithobates septentrionalis. Next base: position 34,489 of record JBBDGP010005359.1, read on the forward strand.
TTTTGCGACTCCTTAGGAAGGTGCTAGGGCCCTTCTATTGCTCTGCCAATGAGAGTACATTAACATATTGTATTCTAGTTTGGTATCCTAGTTGTACGCAGGCAGATAAAAATGCTCAGAGAGTAGTTCGAACAGCTGTAGGGTGTGAACTTGTTTCTCTAGAAGAAATATATGAGACTGGTTGCCTTTGTAAAGAAGGAAAAATAGTGACCAGACTCATCCAGGTTGTCATTTCTTTGAAGTATTGCCACCGGGAGACATTTTAAGGTGATTAAAACAAGGACAAATAGATTTAAATTGAGCTTCTTTCCCAGGGCTGTTAAGGCTATCAATGCAGGAATGAAATGAAAGAGGTTACATCGTTTTATTTCATTGTCGTGTTTAGTTTTTTTTTAATATGAGGGCACTTTTTATACTTTTATAATATGGGGACACTTTTATATATTTATATATATTATACACTGTTTGGTATAATTAAATCCTATGTTGTAAATGCATGGTTGAAAATTGTGATGTATGAATAATGTGTGGAGTAGAAATGTAATTTCATTGTGATTTGTTTTACAATGAAAATAAATCTTATCTTATCTCTTATCTTATCTATCTTATCTTATCTTACATTGTAGCAAAGCGTCATTTCTTCAGTGTTGTCACATGAAAAGATATACTAAAATATTTACAAACATGTGAGGGGTGTACTCACTTTTGTGAGATACTGTAAATATATTTTAAAAAAGGCTGGTTTTATTATTATTACTTCACATTTTCAATCTTAGGCAAAGCCCTCATGTTTGGGGACTACTAAACTGCAATTTAGTATCCTAACACCCAAGGGACACCTATTTTCTCTAATCCCCCTTCCCTCCCTCCCTTTTTTCTTTTTTTTCTTCCTTTTTCTTTTTCTCACACTTTTCCCCAACTTCTACATTTACTATTACTACTCTAGGCAAAGGCTTACATATATAGGCCCCACGTCTGTATCCCCCTGAACAATCCATACCAGTTAGTCACTGTGCTGCCACATGCATGTAGGCTGCATCTCTGTGATGTGAAACAGTCCTAAGTCCCAGAGGTGCAAGAAGTTAATCAATGCAGATGTACTGTGGAAGACCAGAGAGCCATTGAACAACCTGTTTCTGGCATATGCCATCAGTTTTGAAGGATGGTTATGGCTGATTACTGTCAGCATGCTGATAGATAAACAGCTGTCATTTTGTGGGTTTAGGCTTGGTAAGAGGCTGCAATTAGTGCAATTAGTGCTGGTAGGGAAATGTTAGGCTGATTATAGTCCTTGCCAATGGAAACCATATGACACAATTTTCAATGGTGGTGGAACCCGCCTACACATGAAATCCTACATCCTAGACATAATATATATAAGGACATAGTTTAACAATATAGATAGAACAGACAACTGCTTTACATGAAGTGACATGTTTGGGATTCAAACCAAGAACCTCGGTGCTGCTAGGCAGTCATGCTAACCCGTTAGCCATTGTGCTGCCACATGTGGAACCCTCCTATACATAAATACACAAAATACTGCATTTCTTTGGAAATATAGGTGGTGGAATTATATTAGTCAGGAGTTATTCTTCTTGATTTATTTTGTAAAATTTGGTGGTTCTTGGTGTGTGAGTGTAGAATAGTGATGTTACCCTTTGAATTTTGGGAATCACATTTTTATTTCTGATGTTGGTACACATATCACATTTTTTGGGCTCAAATTATGATCATTTGGAAATACTGAACAACACACAAAATTGTGACTCATTTTAAATTTGCATCAGCTATAGTATTGTTTGTGGTTTGTAAAGACACTTGTGTGAGTTTGGGTAAAGATTTTTGTGAGATGAACAGCAACAACGGTGCCCGAGGCGGTCGGATTCTGTCTGGGAGCGTTCAGAGATGAGGGGGAGGCCATCCATTCGTGCCCCCCCCCCCTAGCGATCGCTCCCAGCCAAAGAGATTCTTCTCCTGCCTCTGTATAGTACACAGAGGCAGGGGAAATGATGTTATCTCTCCTCGGCTCGGTATTTTCCGTTCCGGCGCCGAGGAGAGAAGACATCCGAGTGAGTGCACAAACACACACACACACAGTAGAACATGCCAGGCATACTCTACACCCCCTTTACCCCCCCGATCCCCCCGATTTCCCCCGATCACCCCCTAATCACCCCCCCCCCGTCACACTGACACCAAGCAGTTGTTTTTTTTCTGATTACTGCATTGGTGTCAGTTTGTGACAGTTAGTGTGGTAGGGCAGTTAGGGTTAGCCCCCTTTAGGTCTAGGGTACCCCCCTAACCCCCCTAATAAAGTTTTAACCCCTTGATCACCCCCCGTCGCCAGTGTCGCTAAGCGATCATTTTTCTGATCGCTGTATTAGTGTCACTGGTCACGCCAGTTAGGGTGGTAAATATTTAGGTTCGCCGTCAGCGTTTTATAGTGACAGGGACCCCCATATACTACCTAATAAATGTTTTAACTCCTTGATTGCCCCATAGTTAACCCTTTCACCACTGATCACCGTATAACCGTTACGGGTGACACTGGTTAGTTTGTTTATTTTTTATAGTGTCAGGGCACCCGCTGTTTATTACCTAATAAAGGTTTAGTGCCCTGATCGCCCGGCAGTGATATGCGTCGCCCCAGGCAGCGCCAGGTTAGTGCCAGTAGCGCTAACACCCACGCACGCACCGTACACTTCCCTTAGTGGTATAGTATCTGAACGGATCAATATCTGATCCGATTAGATCTGTACTAGCGTCCCCAGCAGTTTAGGGTTCTCAAAAATGCAGTGTTAGCGGGATCAGCCCAGATACCTGCTAGCACCTGCGTTTTGCCCCTCCGCCCGGCCCAGCCCAGCCCACCCAAGTGCAGTATCGATCAATCACTGACACTTACAAAACACTAAACGCATAACTGCAGCATTCGCAGAGTCAGGCCTGATCCCTGTGATCGCTAACAGTTTTTTTGGTAGCGTTTTGGTGAACTGGCAAGCGCCAGCGACCTAGTACACCCCGGTCGTAGTCAAACCAGCACTGCAGTAACACTTGGTGATGTGGCGAGTCCCATAAGTGCAGTTCAAGCTCGTGAGGTGGCAAGCACAAGTAGTGTCCCGCTGCCACCAAGAAAAAGACAAACAGGCCCGTCGTGCCCATAGTGCCCTTCCTGCTGCATTCGCCAATCCTAATTGGGAACCCACCACTTCTGCAGCACCCATACTTCCCCCATTCACATCCACAACCAAATGCAGTCGGCTGCATGAGAGGCATTTTCTTTATGTCCTCCCGAGTACCCCTACCCAATGAACCCCCCAAAAAAGATGTTGTGTCTGCAGCAAGCACCGATATAGGTGTGACACACACCATTATTGTCCCTCCTGTCCTGACAATCTTGGACTTTGCATTGGTGAATGTTTTGAACGCTACCATTCACTAGTTGAGTATTAGCGTAGGGTACAGCATTGCACAGACTAGGACACACTTTCACAGGGTCTCCCAAGATGCCATCGCATTTTGAGAGACCCGAACCTGGAACTGGTTACAGTTATAAAAGTTACAGTTACAAAAAAAAGTGTAAAAAAAAAAAAGAAAACACAAAAAAAATATAAAATAAAAAAAAATAGTTGTTGTTTTATTGTTCTCTCTCTCTCTATTCTCTCTCTATTGTTCTGCTCTTTTTTACTGTATTCTATTCTGCAGTGTTTTATTGTTATTATGTTTTATCATGTTTGCTTTTCAGGTATGCTATTTTTTATACTTTACTGTTTACTGTGCTTTATTGTTAACCATTTTTTGTCTTCAGGTACGCCATTCACGACTTTGAGTGGTTATACCAGAATGATGCCTGAAGGTTTAGGTATCATATTGGTATCATTCTTTTCAGCCAGCGGTTGGCTTTCATGTAAAAGCAATCCTAGTGGCTAATTAGCCTCTAGACTGCTTTTACAAGCAGTGGGAGGGAATGCCCCCCCCCACCGTCTTCCGTGTTTTTGTCTTGCTCTCCTGTCTCAACAGGGAACCTGAGAATGCAGCCAGTGATTCAGCCAGCTGACCATAGAGCTGATCAGAGACCAGAGTGGCTCCAAACATCTCTATGGCCTAAGAAACCGGAAGCTACGAGCATTTCATGACTTCGATTTCGCCGGATGTAAACAGCGCCATTGGGAAATTGGGAAAGCATTTTATCACACCGATCTTGGTGTGGTCAGATGCTTTGAGGGCAGAGGAGAAATCCAGGGTCTAATAAACCCCAATTCTTTTCAAAAAAGAGTACCTGTCACTACCTATTGCTATTATAGGTGATATTTACATTCCCTGAGATAACAATAAAAATGATTAAAAAAAAATGAAATGAAAGGAACAGTTTAAAAATAAGATAAAAAAGCAAAAAAATAATAAAGAAAAAAAAAAAAAAAGCACCCCTGTCCCCCCCTGCTCTTGCGCTAAGGCGAACGCAAGCGGCAGTCTGGCGTCAAATGTAAACAACAATTGCACCATGCATGTGAGGTATCACCGCAAAGGTCAGATCGAGGGCAGTAATTTTAGCAGTAGACCCCCTCTGTAAATCTAAAGTGGTAACTTGTAAAGGCTTTTAAAGGCTTTTAAAAATGTATTTATTATGTTGCCACTGCACGTTTGTGCGCAATTTTAGAGCATGTCATGTTTGGTATCCATGTACTCGGCCTAAGATCATCTTTTTTATTTCATCAAACATTTGGGCAATATAGTGTGTTTTAGTGTATTAAAATTTAGAAAAGTGTGTTTTTTCCCCAAAAAATGCGCTTGAAAAATCGCTGTGCAAATACTGTGTGAAAAAAAATGAAACACTGACCATTTTAATCTGTAGGGCATTTGCTTTCAAAAATATATAATGTTTGGGGGTTCAAAGTAATTTTCTTGAAAAAAAAAATAATTTTTTCATGTAAACAAAAAGTGTCAGAAAGGGCTTTGTCTTCAAGTGGTTAGAAGAGTGGGTGATGTGTGACATAAGCTTCTACATGTTGTGCATAAAATGCCAGTACAGTTCAAACCCCCCCCCAAATGACCCCATTTTGGAAAGTAGACACCCCAAGCTATTTACTGAGAGGCATGTCGAGTCCATGGAATATTTTATATTGTGACACAAGTTGAGGGAAAGAGACAATTTTTTGTTTTTGCACAAAGTTGTCACTAAATGATATATTGCTCAAACATGCCATGGGAATATGTGAAATTACAACCCAAAATACATTCTGTTGCTTCTCCTGAGTACGGGGATACCACATGTGTGAGACTTTTTGGGAGCCTAGCCTCATACAGGACCTCGAAAACCAAGCACCGCCTTCAGGCTTTCTAAGGGCGTAAATTTTTTATTTCACTCTTCACTGCCTATCACAGTTTCGAAGGCCATGGAATGCCCAGGTGGCACAAAATCCCCCCAAATGACCCCATTTTGGAAAGTAGACACCCAAAGCTATTTGCTGAGAGGTATAGTGAGTATTTTGCAGACCTCACTTTTTGTCACAAAGTTTTGAAAATTGAAAAAAGAAAAAAAAATGTTTTTTTCTTGTCTTTCTTCATTTTCAAAAACAAATGAGAGCTGCAAAATACTCACCATGCCTCTCAGCAAATAGCTTGGGGTGTCTACTTTCCAAAATGGGGTCATTTGGGGGTGTTTGTGCCACCTGGGCATTCCATGGCCTCCGAAACTGTGATAGGCAGTGAAGAGTGAAATCCTGAAGGCGGTGATTGGTTTTCGGGGGCCCGTATGCGGCTAGGCTCCCAAAAAGTCCCACACATGTGGTATCCCCATACTCAGGAGAAGCAGCTAAATGTATTTTGAGGTGCAATTCCACATATGCCCATGGCCTGTGTGAGCAATATATCATTTAGTGACAACTTTGTGCAAAAAAATAAAAAAAATTGTCACATTCCCGCAACTTGTGTCAAAATATAAAATATTCCATGGACTCAACATGCCTCTCAGCAAATAGCTTGGGGTGTCTACTTTCCAAAATGGGGTCATTTAGGGTGGTTTTGTGCCATCTGGGCATTTTATGACCTTCAAAACTGTGATAGATAGTGAGGAGTAGAATCAAAAATTTACGCCCTTAGAAATCCTGAAGGCGGTGATTGGTTTTCGGGGCCCCGTACGCGGCTAGGCTCCCAAAAAGTCCCACACATGTGGTATCCCCGTACTCAGGAGAAGCAGCTGAATATATTTTGGGGTGCAATTCCACATATGCCCATGGCCTGTGTGAGCAATATATCATTTAGTGACAACTTTTTGTAATTTTTTTTTTGTCATAATTTAATCACTTGGGACAAAAACAAATAATATTCAATGGGCTCAACATGCCTCTCAGCAATTTCCTTGGGGTGTCTACTTTCCAAAATGGGGTAATTTGGGGGGGTTTGTACCACCCTGCTATTTTAGCACCTCAAGTAATGACATAGGCAGTCATAATCTAAAAGCTGTGTAAATTCCAGAAAATGTACCCTAGTTTGTAGACACTATAACTTTTGCGCAAACCAATAAATATACGCTTATTGACATTTTTTTTACCAAAGACATGTGGCCAAATATATTTTGGCCTAAATGTATGACTAAAATTGAGTTTATTGGATTTTTTTATATAAAATAGAAAATATCATTTTTTTTCAAAATGTTCGGTTTTTTCCATTTATAGCGCAAAAAATAAAAACCGCAGAGGTGATCAAATACCATCAAAAGAAAGCTCTATTTGTGGGAAGAAAAGGACGCAAATTTTGTTTGGGTACAGCATTGCATGACCGTGCAATTAGCAGTTAAAGCAACGCAGTGCCAAATTGTAAAAAGTGCTCTGGTCAGGAAGGGGGTAAATCCTTCCGGGGCTGAAGTGGTTAAAAACAAAATAGATGAAGAAGAAGCAACATTGTTACAAGGACAATTTTTACAGTGTATTTACATAGGGGACGGAAAGTATTCAGACCCCCTTACATTGTTCACTCTTTGTTATATTGCAGCCATTTGCTAAAATCATTAACCACCTCAATACAGTGCATTTTCGCCCCCTTCCTGCCCAAGCCATTTTTCAGCTTTCAGTGCTGTCGCACTTTGAATGACAATTGCGCGGTCATACAACACTGTACCCAAATGAAATTGTTATCATTTTTTCCCCACAAATAGAGCTTTCTTTTAGTGGTATTTGATCACCTCTGCGGTTTTTATTTTTTGCGCTATAAACAAAAGAAGAGTGAGAAGTTTTAAAAAAAACACAATAATTTTTATCTTTTGCGATAATAAATATCCATTTTGTTTTTTCTTTAAAACAAATTTTTTCTCAGTTTAGGCCGATATGTATTCTTGTACATATTTTTGGTAAAAAAAATCGCAATAAGCGTATATAGATTGGTTTGCGCAAAAATTATAGCGTCTACAAAATAGGGGATAGATTTATAACATTTTTATTTTTTTTTATTTTTTTACTAGTAATGGCGGCGATCTGCGATTTTTATTGTGACTGCGATATTGCGGCGGACACATCGGACACTTTTGACACATATTTGGGACCATTCACATTTATACAGCGAACCGTGCTATAAAAATGCATTGATTACTGTATAAATGTGACAGGCAGGGAAGGGGTTAACACTAGGTGGTGATCGAGGGGTTAACTGTGTTGCTAGGGAGTGATTCTAACTGTAGGGGGAGGGGACTCACTAGGGGAGGAGACCGATCGGTGTTCCTCTGTACTGGGAACACACCATCGGTCTCCTCTCCTCTGACAGGACCGTGGATCTGTGTGTTTACACACACAGATCCACGGTCCTGCTGTGTTACCGCGCACCGGGTGCCTAGTGACACGGCGGGTGCGCGCGATCGCCGGCGGCGGCACGCGCGCGCCCCCTGGTGGCCTAGAAATGCGAGGCCGTCATATGACGTCCACCCGCAACGAGAGCTGTGCCGCCTGGCCGTCAATAGACAGCCGGCGGTCAGCAAGCGGTTAAAGTTCATTTTTTCCTCATTAATGTATACACAGCACCCCATATTGACAGAAAAACACAGAATTGTTGACATTTTTGCAGATTTATTAAAAAAGAAAAACTGAAATCTCACATGGTCCTAAGTATTTAGACCCTTTGCTCAGTATTTAGTAGAAACACCCTTTTGGGAAAGATGCAACAAGTTTTTCACACCTGGATTTGGGGATCCTCTGCCATTCCTCCTTGTAGATCCCCTCCAGTTCTGTCAGGTTGGATGGTAAACGTTGGTGGACAGCCATTTTTAGGTCTCTCCAGAGATGCTCAATTGGGTTTAAGTCAGGGCTCTGGCTGGGCCATTCAAGAACAGTCACGGAGTTGTTGTGAAACCACTCCTTCCTTATTTTAGCTGTGTGTGTAGGGTCATTGTCTTGTTGGAAGGTAAACCTTCGGCCCAGTCTAAGGTCCTGAGCACTCTGGAGAAGGTTTTCACCCAGGATATCCCTGTACTTGGCCACATATATCTTTCCCTCAATTACAACCAGTCGTCCTGTCCCTGCAGCTGAAAAACACCTCCATAGCATGATGCTGCCACCACCATGCTTCACTGTTGGGACTGTATTGGACAGGTGATAAGCAGCGCCTGATTTTCTCCACACATACCGCTTAGAATTAAGGCCAAAAAGTTCTATCTTGGTCTCATCAGACCAGAGAATCTTATTTCTCACCATCTTGGAGTCCTTCAGGTGTTTTTTTAGCAAACTTTCATGTGTCTTGCACTGAGGAGAGGCTTCCAGCTGGCCACTCTGCCATAAAGCCCCGACTGGTGGATGGCTGCAGTGATGGTTGACTTTCTACAACTTTCTCCCATCTCCCGACTGCATCTCTGGAGCTCAGCCACAGTGATCTTTGGGTTTTTCTTTACCTCTCTCACCAAGGCTCTTCTCCCCCGATAGCTCAGTTTGGCCGGATGGCCAGCTCTAGGAAGGGTTCTGGTAGTCCCAAACGTCTTCCATTTAAGGATTATGGAGGCCACTGTGCTCTTAGGAACCTTAAGTGCAGCAGAAATTTTTTGTAACCTTGGCCAGATCTGTGCCGTGCCACAATTCTGTCTCTGAGATCTTCAGGCAGTTCCTTTGACCTCATGATTCTCATTTGCTCTGACATGCACTGTGAGCTGTAAGGTCTTATACAGACAGGTGTGTGGCTTTCCTAATCAAGTCCAATCAGTATAATCAAACACAGCTGGACTCAAATGAAGGTGTAGAACCATCTGAAGGATGATCAGAAGAAATGGACAGCACCTGAGTTAAATATATGAGTGTCACAGCAAAGGGCCTGAATACTTAGGACCATGTGATATTTCAGTTTTTCTTTTTTAATAAATCTGAAAAAATGTCAACAATTGTGTGTTTTTCTGTCAATATGGGGTGCTGTGTGTACATTAATGAGGAAAAAAAATGAACTTAAATGATTTTAGCAAATGGCTGCAATATAACAAAGAGTGAAAAATTTAAGGGGGTCTGAATACTTTCCGTCCCCACTGTATTTGGGGAAGTTACAATTGTATCATTATAATCAATGGCTGAAACTTGCATTGGGCTATATTGCGCACATTTTCACTCTCAAAAACGTATTTTAGCCCATTGCTAATTTTGGAATTTACTATAGCGCCCTGTAAAAAGGCATGGGAGTTAAAATGCGAGTAGTTTGCATGTCTGAGCATGCTCAGTTGTGCTGGCACATAGTTGTACAGAGATGTGGAATTTATCTCTTCTTAGACTTTTAAAGATATTTCAGTGTATATATCACTTTTTAGCAGCTTAAAAGCAGATTATCTTTAAGTTCAATAAGTTTTTATTGTCTTATCAACACATAATAAACTAAGATGTGACCAGATGTGGGCCAGTGGGCACTCTGGTGTAACAAGCTTGGATAGTACACTTGTTACAATGTATTCTAAATATTATACATGAGTACTTGGAGAACAATTCAATACCATGTGGTTCAATGTATTGTACTTGTAGCGATCCATGCGCGGTTCCTATCAGTCCAGACATCCCAGTGGGAGCATACTGTGTCTTATGGGCTGGTGGAACCTACTTAATTGCTGTTTACATTAATATAAGCTTTGTCATTAACACATTTATAGGGAAGTATGTGGAAGCTATTATACAGTACTTCCGGCACATTGATGTTGGTGTACATTTATAACAATTGAAATGGCATTGAGTAGCACCTGTGTTCACAGGTAGAGAACTAGAATACTGGTAGTTCCAAAATGAGATTACGTTCAACCAAGGTGGATATGTAAATAAGAGAGAAGAAGATAGTAAAAAAGGAGAGAAATAAAAAGGAAGAAAAGAGTATATAGGTAAGAGAAGGGCAGGGGGGTGGGGAGACAGCGAGCTCCAATCAAGGGGAGTTTCAAATCAAGGGGGGGGGGGGGGTATGAGCAGGGTTATTGTAGTTAGGCTCTCAGGGGGTTCTTATTGATGAAATTCTATACTGTACTTTAATTTCTCAAATGTGGAGTAATGCCTCCATATGCTCCAGGTGGTGGAAAATTTGTCACATTTATCCAAGGCTTTGGCTTGCATCTCCTCCATAAGCATAATATCGTTGATCTCACTTACCCACTCTAAGAGGGATGGAGGGGAGGTGGTTTTCCAGTGTCTGGGAATTAGTTGCCTGCCTGCACTGAGAAAAAATTTCAAGAGACTGGTCCTCTGGGATTTTATTGAGCCAGGGAGTAATGGGCGGATCTCTGCGCATTCCCACCAAATGTGAAGGTAGGTGCCTTTCTCTGAGTGACATCTCCAGCAGACATCGGTAGCTGAGGGAAACATGACTTTAATATTAGTTGGAACTCGATACCATCTGGATACCAGCTTGTAGTTTTTTTCCTGAGTATAGCTTGAGATAGATGACTTATGAGTAAATAGAAAGACGTTGTGCCAGTCCTCCTCTGATATGTCTATCCCCAGCTCCTCTGAGCAGGCTTTGGTGTACTTAGGTAGAGTACCATGTGTATGATGAAGGAAATCGCTGATAAAGTATGACGAGGTAATTCAGGGAGTGTACAGAACTGTTCAAAGCCCGTTAGGGGTCTGTGAATTTGATGCGAGTCATGTAGTAGTTTGCAGTAGGAGAACAGGTGAAGTCGTGTCAAGCATGTTATGTTGGAAGTTGTGGTGGTTTGGCTCGTCACGTAAGAGCCATGATGGCTGTGGATGAATTGTTTCACTGTGGGCCATGTGGATCTATTGTAAGTGTCTATGGTTGGGGCAGCTCTGCTTCCTGGTAGTGCCGGGTTGTAGAAGGGGGTGGGTGGGCTGGGTTTGGTGGATAGCGAGTATCCATCTCTCCTGTGGTACCAAATGTGTAATAAATAATGATATTTGAAGCGCTTCACAATGTGCATGAAAATGAATATATAAGAATAAATATAAATAGTCAAATAAATCCAGCGGTGAGTAAAAATTCCTAAAAAATCCAGCAATCAAAATAGTGTAAAATTATAACAAATTAGTGACACCAAATGTGTAAAAAATTCACATAAAAAATCCACATAAAAATAAATATATAGGGATGTATTCAGAAGGTTCAATTCACACAGTGTACTGCACTGAATCTGCTCCTGTCTAAGGCGGCTGACTGCTATAGTAAAACCTGCATATGCCTTATCATTATAAGGCACACGTGAGTGGATTGAAGTTTGCCTGTGTACCTTGGTATCCTAACTATTGCACAATGATTGTTTTTTTGTCTTATCTGCCTGTTTATGATTCTCACATTGGTTGTGAATAGAAGCAAAAAACACATTGGTACTATCAATGAGCACCTTAATTAAGCAAGTGTTTTTAAACAGCTTTGCTAGTGATCAAAAGCTCTATACCAATCAGGATTCTACACCTGTATAATTGAACCTTCTGAATACATCCCTATATATTTATTTTTATGTGGATTTTTTATGTGAATTTTTTACACGTTTGGTGTCACTAATTTTTTATAATTTTACACTATTTTGATTGCTGGATTTTTTAGGAATTTTTACTCACCGCTGGATTTATTTGACTATTTATATTTATTCTTATATATTCATTTTTATGCACATTGTGAAGCGCTTCAAATATCATTATTTATTCTTTTCAAGTGACTCTGAAAACACTCTCTTTTGATAGCAGCCTCACTTGGTTTTATGTGTAATTATCAGCTATTTAGCATCACAGCGCTTTGTGTTTTATATATATTTTTTTACCAAATGTGTAATGCATCCCTTGTGAGAGGGGATAGGTTAAGAAGGGAATTCTGGTCCCGATCGTAGCCCCATAACAAAGCATGAAGGTCGACTGGGGACATGTCTTGTTCCACCAGGGTAGAGGCTTTAGTCAGCGGATGGGGGAACCACTCCAGAACGCGGGAGACAACTGCGGATGTATGGTAGAGCTCAAAGTCTAGTAAGCTAGCCCACCATTGATTGTGGGAGAGCATAGGAGTTTATGTTTCAATCTGGGATGGTTCCCACACCAGACAAAACGAATGGCCATGGAACGGAGGGTGCGGAAAAAGGCAGACGGAAGTGTTATCTGTAGGGCCTGGACTAAGTATAACAGTTTGGAAAGTATGTCCATTTTTAAGACATTTATGCGACTGAACCATGATACAGGGAGATCTAATCTACTTTCAGTGAGGCGTATGAGTTTTGTAAGCAGTGGGCTAAAGTTCAAGGCATATACGTCTGGTATCTGTGCCGGGATAGAGGTGCCTAAATATGAAATTTGGATTGCCATTGAAATGGAAAGTTAGTGTGGAGGGAGGAGAATGTGGATTGCGGCAGAGAGAGGTTCAGAGCTTCCGAGATATTTAGTTTATAGTTGCTAAACAGACCAAACCTGTGAATCTCAGAAAGTATGGAGGGAATGCCGATGTGAGGTTGGGTCACATATAGGGGAAGCTCATCCACATACAAGGAGAGTTTGCAGTGTGACGAGGGGGTCTGTATGCCGTGCATGTTGGGATTGGCTCCGATGGCTTGGTCCAGGTGTTCAATGACCTGGGCGAATAGGAGTGGGGAGAGGGGGCAGCCCTGTCTAGTGCCGTTGGCAATAGTAAGTGTCTCTGATTGGGTTCACTGATGCATGAGAGCATTTTTGGGCCTAACCCTATCTGAGAAAGGGTGTTCTGGAAGAAAGACCAACTGACCTATCGAAGGCCTTCTCCGTGTCACAAGAGGGAAGGCAAGGCTGGAGGTGATTAGGTTGAGCGTAAGCAATAAGGTGTAGGGTCTTGGTGATGTTGTCTCTGGATTCAGGTCCAAGGACAATGGATCAATGTTGGTAATAGAGGTGTAAGGCAATTTGCCAGGATTTTAGCAAATAATTTCAAATCTGTGTTCAAAAGGGATATAGGTCTGTAATTGGAACTTATAGACTGGTCTTTGCCCGGTTTAGGAATGACTACAATCTGGGCTTGAAATAGGGTGGAGGAGGGGGAATGGGTCTCATCTATGGCATTAAACGCTTTCGCTAATAGCGGGGCGAATGTTTTATAGAAATGTGAAGAAAAACCATCTGGGCCGGGACTCCGAGTTTCCAATAGCGAAGATTCTAATGCCGCGTACACACGAGCGGACTTTACGGCAGACTTTGCCCGGCGGACTTTTTGACAGACTTTATGACGGACTTTCCAAATGAATGGACTTGCCTACACACAATCTACCAAAGTCCATCGAATTCGTACATGATGATGTACAACCGGACTAAAACAAGGAAGTTTATAGCCAATAGCTGCCCTAGCATGGCTTTTTGTCCGTTGAACTAGCATACAGACCAGCGGACTTTTCGACCAGACTCGAGTTCAACGGATAGATTTAAAACAAGTTTCAAATCTAAGTCCGTCCAACTTTTGAGAAAACAAAGTCCGCTGGAGCCCACACACGATCGAATTGTCTGACGAAATCCCGTCCGCCGGGCAAAGTCTGCCGTAAAGTCTGTTCGTGTGTACGCAGCATAAGTCTTCAGTATCTGATGCTGGAATGGTCAGAAGGGCAGTTTCTTGGATATAGGATAGTAAGTCTTGTGTTGGTTCACCAGCCTGGGGGGAGGAAGGTACTGCCTGAGGAGTAAGGCTATTTAAGGTGGAATAGTATTGCCGGAATTCTTTGGCTATTGCTGAGTTAGTAAATAGTTTACCCTTGGATGTAGCGTGGAGGAAGGGGATGGACTTACGTGTGTGTTTGGGGTTTAGGACATGTGCCAGGTGTCTACCACATTTATTGGCTTGAGAATAGTGGGTGAAGCGTCCCCTATCTCTTGCCACCAGGGAGCGATCTGCGAGGATTCTTAGTAAGTCCCTCCTGGAATTGGTTAAGTCAAGCTGAGTCGTGAGGTCAGGGGAGCATTTATGAGATCCTTCTAAGGATGCTATTTTGGCTTATGATGATGATGAAATGATGGCCGTGTGTGCTTGCTTGAGTCGAGAATCATGTTGAATGAATTTGCCCCTGAGGATACACTTAAGTGCTTCCCACTTCGTTAGAGGGTTGGTGTCCTAATGGGCATGGTCCTTAACAAAGTCCCTAACATACGTATGATATCTTGGAAGCAAACCTAATCAGACAATAAGTTTTCGTTCAGCCTCCATGAGAATCTTTTCCTTTGTGTGGGTATTCGTCCGAGACTCATGTGGATTGGGTTGTGGTCAGACCAAAGAGTCAGGCCTATTGATGTTGCTGGGGAATAGTGCTGCAGGGATTGTGAGATTAGAATGTAGTCTATATGGCTGTGTGTAGCGTGCAGTCGTGGTCGTGGTCAGCGTACAGAACTTTGCATGAATAATTGCAGCTCAGAGCCCTGAGAATTGCATGAAGTAAGAATAATAAAAAAAGAAAAAAGTTTTAGGGAACAAAACCCAGTAACATACAGTAAAAACATTTTGATATTCAGGGCCCATCACCAACGCTACATATATCTATGTGTTGTGGGGGGTGATGCTGGGAATGGGATAGCAGCATCCAACAAAGGGAGAGTCTTATCGTGAAAACACAACCTGTTTGTGGGAGGTAAAAGAAGGTTAGTAGTGTCCCAACATAACTAGAAACAGGGGGGACTTTACAGATCTGGAACCTGAGATGAGAGAGAAATTATCGGTCAGAGAGCACAAGGTGATCTCTCATCCAGCAGATGATTTAGAGGCTTCAGATCTGGAGCATTTATTTTTCTTGGATCGCTGTTGTCAGCCTGTGGGGATGGGAAGGCCCAGAGTGGCAGCATGTAACGGCTATTCAGGTATGGGTATTTGAGGAAGTTCAAAAGCGCCAAGGAAGTTTGGAAGGTCTCCCAGAGTGCGGAGTGTTGCCGATTTTCCATCATGCGATGCAAAGAGATGAAACGGGTATTTAATTTGCTTAGCTTGTAGTGCACCAGTAAGTGGCTTCAGAGCCTGGCGCATGTCCAGTGTCAGCTTGGAGAGATCTGGGAGTAATGAGACCTGCATGCCATGTTCTCAATAAACATCGCACAATATAAAAGGAGTGGCGATGTAGCAAGGGTCACGCTCCCGTAGACGTCCTCTGATGAAACGCGTAGGGCGTGGCCTAATCTGACGCCTTGCATCATCTCCCAGTGAATACAGTTTTGAACCTGACGCTTTTTCTGATGACATTTGGTTGCCTGATACAAACTATCAATATGTGAGTACCATTCTGTCATCTGCTTCAAATAAAACGTGTGTCAGGTACTCACCAAGGCCGAGTTGCTGATAGAGGCTCCCCTTGCAGCTGGGCGCACGATACCCTCTGGAAGTGGCACAGCGGGTATTGGGCACGAAGAAGCAATAGGAGTGGGGAGAGGGGGCAGCCCTGTCTAGTGCCGTTGGCAATAGTAAGTGTCTCCGATTGGGTTCACTGATGCATGAGAGCATTTTTGGGCCTAACCCTATCTGAGAAAGGGTGTTCTGGAAGAAAGACCAACTGACCTATCGAAGGCCTTCTCCGTGTCACAAGAGGGAAGGCAAGGCTGGAGGTGATTAGGTTGAGCATAAGCAATAAGGTGTAGGGTCTTGGTGATGTTGTCTCTGGATTCAGGTCCAAGGACAATGGATCAATGTTGGTAATAGAGGTGTAAGGCAATTTGCCAGGATTTTAGCAAATAATTTCAAATCTGTGTTCAAAAGGGATATAGGTCTGTAATTGGAACTTATAGACTGGTCTTTGCCCGGTTTAGGAATGACTACAATCTGGGCTTGAAATAGGGTGGAGGAGGGGGAATGGGTCTCATCTATGGCATTAAACGCTTTCGCTAATAGCGGGGCAAATGTTTTATAGAAATGTGAAGAAAATCCATCTGGGCCGGGACTCCGAGTTTCCAATAGCGAAGATTCTAATGCCGCGTACACACGAGCGGACTTTACGGCAGACTTTGCCCGGCGGACTTTTTGACAGACTTTATGACGGACTTTCCGAATGAATGGACTTGCCTACACACAATCTACCAAAGTCCATCGAATTCGTACATGATGATGTACGACCGGACTAAAACAAGGAAGTTTATAGCCAATAGCTGCCCTAGCATGGCTTTTTGTCCGTTGAACTAGCATACAGACCAGCGGACTTTTCGACCAGACTCGAGTTCAACGGATAGATTTAAAACAAGTTTCAAATCTAAGTCCGTCCAACTTTTGAGAAAACAAAGTCCGCTGGAGCCCACACACGATCGAATTGTCTGACTAAATCCCGTCCGCCGGGCAAAGTCTGCCGTAAAGTCTGTTCGTGTGTACTTCAGTATCTGATGCTGGAATGGTCAGAAGGGCAGTTTCTTGGATATAGGATAGTAAGTCTTGTGTTGGTTCACCAGCCTGGGGGGAGGAAGGTACTGCCTGAGGAGTAAGGCTATTTAAGGTGGAATAGTATTGCCGAAATTCTTTGGCTATTGCTGAGTTAGTAAATAGTTTACCCTTGGATGTAGAGTGGAGGAAGGGGATGGACTTACGTGTGTGTTTGGGGTTTAGGACATGTGCCAGGTGTCTACCACATTTATTGGCTTGAGAATAGTGGGTGAAGCGTCCCCTATCTCTTGCCACCAGGGAGCGATCTGCGAGGATTCTTAGTAAGTCCCTCCTGGAATTGGTTAAGTCAAGCTGAGTCGTGAGGTCAGGGGAGCATTTATGAGATCCTTCTAAGGATGCTATTTTGGCTTAGAGGAGTGAAATGATGGCCGTGTGTGCTTGCTTGAGTCGAGAATCATGTTGAATGAATTTGCCCCTGAGGACACACTTAAGTGCTTCCCACTTCGTTAGAGGGTTGGTGTCCTAATGGGCATGGTCCTTAACAAAGTCCCTAACATACGTATGATATCTTGGAAACAAACCGAATCAGACAATAAGTTTTCGTTCAGCCTCCATGAGAATCTTTTCCTTTGTGTGGGTATTCGTCCGAGACTCATGTGGATTGGGTTGTGGTCAGACCAAAGAGTCAGGCCTATTGATGTTGCTGGGGAATAGTGCTGCAGGGATTGTGAGATTAGAATGTAGTCTATATGGCTATATGAGGAGTGTGCAGTCGAGTAGTATGTGTAGCGTGCAGTCGTGGTCGTGGTCAGCGTACAGAACTTTGCATGAATAATTGCAGCTCAGAGCCCTGAGAATTGCATGAAGTAAGAATAAGAAAAAAAGAAAAAAGTTTTAGGGAACAAAACCCAGTAACATACAGTAAAAACATTTTGATATTCAGGGCCCATCACCAACGCTACATATATCTATGTGTTGTGGGGGGGGGTGATGCTGGGAATGGAATAGCAGCATCCAACAAAGGGAGAGTCTTATCGTGAAAACACAACCTGTTTGTGGGAGATAAAAGAAGGTTAGTAGTGTCCCAACATAACTAGAAACAGGGGGGACTTTACAGATCTGGAACCTGAGATGAGAGAGAAATTATCGGTCAGAGAGCGCAAGGTGATCTCTCATCCAGCAGATGATTTAGAGGCTTCAGATCTGGAGCATTTATTTTTCTTGGATCGCTGTTGCCAGCCTGTGGGGATGGGAAGGCCCGGAGTGGCAGCATGTAACGGCTATTCAGGTATGGGTATTTGAGGAAGTTCAAAAGCGCCAAGGAAGTTTGGAAGGTCTCCCAGAGTGCGGAGTGTTGCCGATTTTCCATCATGCGATGCAAAGAGATGAAACGGGTATTTAATTTGCTTAGCTTGTAGTGCACCAGTAAGTGGCTTCAGAGCCTTGCGCATGTCCAGTGTCAGCTTGGAGAGATCTGGGAGTAATGAGACCTGCATGCCATTAAAATAAACGGCTTCTTGCGTGCAAGCTGCTTGCATGATGTCAGCTTTAACCGCATAAAAGTGCACTCTGCATATAAAATCTCTGGGGTATTCCAGGTTTGGGTTCTTGGAGAGAGTCCTTAGCTTTTTGGAGCAGCTCGTTAAACATGGCAGAAACTGCAGGGGCTAGATCTTTGGTTTCCACAGATTCAGGGAGGCCACATATGCGTATGTTGTTACGCTGACCCTGTCTAGCCCTGTTTTCCTGGTCATCTTGGTTGTACATCAGTTGTTGAATCTGCGAGGTATGTTCGTGCAGGATAGCCTCATGTGAGTTTAGTGTGGAGACTGTCTCTTCTACTGTATGCTTGACTTCTTCCAGTCTGTTGGTGACATCCCTGTGCAGTTCTGCCATTTCTTGCTTGTATGAGTGCTCAAGCCTTTTGACACTGGCTTCAAAATCGTGTCTGGTTGGTAAGGCCTTAATGTAAGCCTCCATGTCCCAGCTGCTGTAAGAACCTTGTGAGTCAGGAGAATGGCAGAGGACACTATGGGGGCAGAGGACAGAGGACACTATGGGGGCAGAGGACACTTTGGGGGCAGAGGACAGAGGACACTGTGGTGGCAGAGAACAGAGGACACTATGAGTGCAGAGGACACTATGGGGGCAGAGGACAAAGAACGCTATGGGGGGCATAGGACACTCTGGGGGCAGAGGAGACTATGGGGGAAGAGGACACTATGGGGGCAGAGGACAGAAGACACTGTGGTGGCAGAGGACACTTTGGGGGCAGAGGACAGAGGACACTATGGGGGCAGAGGACACTATGGGGGCAGAGGACAGAGAACACTATGGGGGCAGAGAACACTTTGGGGGCAGAGGACACTGTGGTGGCAGAGGTCACTATGAGGGCAGAGGACACTATGGGGGCAGAGGACAGAGGACGCTATGGGTGCAGAGGACACTATGGGGGCAGAGGACATTCTGGGGGCAGAGGAGACTATGGGGGCAGAGGACACTATGGGGCAGAGGACAAAAGACACTGTGGTGGCAGAGAACACTATGGGGACAGAGGACAGAGGACACTATGGGGGCAGAAGACACTATGGGGGTAGAGGAAAGAGCACACTATGGGGGCAAAGGACACTATGAGGGCAGAGGACAGAGGACACTATGGGGGCAGACGACACTATGAGGGCAGAGGACACTGTGGGGCAGATGACAGAGGACACTATGGGGGCATAGGACACTCTGGGGGCAGAGGACACTATGGGGCAGAGGACACTATGGGGGCAGATGACAGAGGACACTATGGGGGGCAGAGGACACTATGGGGCAGAGGACAGAACACACTACGGGGCAGAGAACACTTTGGGGCAGAGGACAGAGGCCACTATGGGGGCAGAGGACATTGCAATGGGGGGACCCTATTAGAGACACCATCACCCCTAGGGACAGGGACCCCTTCTCCCATCGGGACAGGGACCCCATCAGCCCTGGAAACAGGGACTCCATCTCCCCTGGGGAAAGGGACCCCTTCTCACTTGGGGACAGGGACCCCATCACCTCTGGGGACAAGGCCACATCACCCCTGGGGAAGAGGCCCCCCATCTCCCCTGAGGACAGGGCCCCCATCTCCCCTAGGGAAGGGGCACACATCTCCCTAGGGGCAGGCCCCCATCCCCCCTAGGGACAGGAACCCCGTCTGTCATCTGGCACCCCAGCAGTCATCTTAAGTGGGGCAGTGTTAATAAATAGCAGTACCTGGTTTACTAGGGTGGGACTGAGCATATGGAAAGGTTCCTGTTCAAGGAGGGACAGTAAAGAGACATTGCTGATACTCTTATTCTTTCTGATCACCAGAGCTGCCGCCACAGATCTAAGTCCAGCTTGGAAAAGCCACTAGTGTGCTTCCAGTTAGCCACTCCTCCAGCAGACACTGTCCTTGGTAAAGCAGGCCTGGCCTGGAATAGTGCTTTACTGCTGAGCCTGTAAGAAACACTACAGTATTACTGTGTCATTGCTGAGTGATATTTGGTTATACATTAGTGTCTCACTGTATGCCTTGTGATGCAACTTGTGTATCTGAATGTATGCTTGCTGTATAAAAATGGAGAACCAGTGACTACCAGTGTTACTCCAAGCATTTCTACAAGTGTTACTACTGGTGTTACTACAAGTGTTGCCACTGCAAGTGTTAATGCAATCAACCTCGATAATGGACTGTTCAAATACAAGAATTCATACCACCATTTGGGCTATGTGTGAGTACCTCCTCTCCATTGGGTACCACATTCCATGGCTCCACCCACAGGAAGGAACAGGAAGTGGAGGAAAATCACGTAAATGGGATCACATAAAAACAAATACCTTCCATAAATATTAATTTCTTAAAAAAAAATACTGGGGTTAGGCTGTAATCGTTTCTCTGCCACTGATATAAGGCTTATGTTGGCAGCAACGCAGGCTTCTAAACACACCCCTGGCTCCTATAGTACCCATAACTGTGTTAAATCTTTCAAGCTATTTGTCTGTTTTCTGCTGAAAGTGATTTAGGTGCTTGTAAAGCTGCACAATCACTTCCACGCACACCTCCAAAGAGAGGACAACTGGTTTACAAAAGGCATGAAATATTCCATATACTGTATGCCAAAATTAAACAATTATCCCTAAACAGGGATGGGGACCTTCAACACCATCTGTCTTCCACATAAAATCTTGATTTACCATCTCTACCCTGAATATGAATGGCTGCATGTCACAGATTCTGATCATCCTCACCAAACCATAAATACACTGCTGAGGATGTTACACAACTTATTGAATTTATTCTTCCACACGACTACTTTTCTTTCAATAATGACATCTATCTTCAAACTATGGGTACTGCTACGGAAAGTAAAATGGCAACTCAATACACAAAATTATTTATGGCTGACCTGGAGGACAAATTTCTAAACAGCACACAACAAAAGCCATACAGGTATTATCACTATATTGATGATAATTTCATCATATGGACAGAAGGTGAAAAAAATCAAAAAACTATTTTACTCATTGATCAACACTTTTCACCCATCAATCAAACTATAAATGGATTATTCAAACACACATGTCAACTTTCTAGTTACAGTATACACCATGGATGACATGCTTCGCGCTTTGATATACAGGAAACCTACTGATAGATGTAACTATCTCCACAGTTTCCGTTTTCACCCCAACACACTAAACGGACCATTATACACAGCTAGGATATCAGATATCACTGAATATGTTCAGGCCCAGAAGACAGAGATAAACACTCCAGAACACTAGCAGACTCATTCCATAAGAAGGGTTACAAGGACAAAATCATCTATAACCCACATACACATGGCCTTGAAAACCTGAAGAGGAAATCTACTTGAATACAAAGAGAAAAAAACAAATAACCGTGAACCTCTAGTCACCACATGCAATCCAGCACAAGAAGGAATAAGAAAGATATTCAATGATTTACAACCCGTTATAACAGATAGGGATGGGCTTTATGTGCGGGTCAAACATGAGTGCGACTCGAACATTGGCTGTTCGCCCGCTCGCCGAACAGCGAACAATTTGGGGTGTTTGCGGCAAATTCGAAAGCCACGGAACACCCTTTAAAAATCTATGGGAGAAAACAAGTGCTAATTTGTTTGAACACGCGAACACTGCTAAAGTCAATGGGACACGAACATGAATAATCGAAAGTGCTCATTTTAAAGGCTTATATGCACGGTATTGTCATAAAAAGTGTTTGGAGACCTGGGTCCTGCCCCAGGGGACATATATCAATGCAAACAAAAGTTTTAAAAATGGACGTTTTTAAGGGAGCAGTGATTTTAATAATGCTTAAAGTGAAACAATAAAAGTGTAATAATCCTTTAAATTTCGTACCTGGGGGGTGTTTATAGTATGCCTGTAAAGTAGCGCATGTTTCCCGTGTTTAGAACAGTCTGACGGCAAAATTACTTTTCTAAAGAAAAAAAGTCATGTAAAACTACTATCGTTAGCGCCGGCTATAATGAATTGTCAGTCCGGCAATACACATAAAAGTTCATTGATAAAAATGACATGGAATTTCCCCACAGGGGAACCCCGAACCAAATTTTTTTTAAAAAAATGCGTGGGGGTTCCCCTAAATTCCATACCAGGCCCTTCAGGTCTGGTAAGGATTTTAAGGGGAACCCCACGACAAAATTTAAAAAAAATTACGTGGGGTCCCCCCAAAAATCCATACCAGACCCTTATCCGAGCACACAACCTGGCAGGCCGCAGGAAAAAGGGGGGGGGGTGAGAGAGCGCCCCCCTCCTGAACCGTACCAGGCCACATGCCCTCAACATTGGGAGGGTGCTTTGGGGTAGCCAAACTATGTTTCTTGAAAGAGTGCAGAGTGAGCAAAAAGACTAACAAAAGGATGACCAAGTTCAGGTCGACATCCAATGGAAATGAATATACCATTAGGGAACTTATAACGTGCAATTATACACATGTCACTTACGTACTAGAATGTCCGTGCCGCAAACAATACTAGGGACGCACAACCAGACAGCTACACATAAGAATCAGAGAACATACCACCAATATAAGAAACGGTTTCAAGAAACATAGTGTATCCAGACACTTTAGAGATCACCACAACAGAGACCCCACGGGCATGACCTTCTATGCTATTGATAAAATTAAGGGACACTGGAGGGGTGACAATAAAAAAGTTAAAGTCTCGCAAAACGAAACGAGATGGATTTTCCAGCTGGACACACTTCAACCAATAGGAATGAACATAGATGTCGACCTTAACTGTTTTCTCACTAACTACTAGAAATATAATTATTAACAATTTTAGATAAAAACATTGTTTGCCCTTAAACTAATATTTGCTCCTAGAACCACTATATTTTTAATGTTGGGATATATACTCTCCCCTTCCTCATGCATAAAACAAAATAAAACATTTTTTTTAGAACAAAACCCCCAATGGCTGGGACTATTAACCACTCCCCCGCCCGACAACTGATCCCAATTGGGTCCTCTTACCCGGGTAGACTTAATCTGGGTACCTTCTAACTGAAAGTTTAAATGCACTGTTTCCCACTGTACAGACATAGATGACTGTATAAAAACACAAAATATAGTGCACCGAGTATCTTTGAAGTATCTTCAAAATAATTTACCAGCAATCTATTCCCTGAATAAGGTCTTTCATTTACAACTTTATTTTTATTTTTATTCTTACATTTTTTATGTATATTTTCTTACATATTTTATGTTTTTATTTTTATTTTTTTATTTTATTATTTTTATTTTTTATTTTATATATTTTATTTTTCATTATATTTTATTTTTTGGTTTTCCTTTTAGGGATTTTTTTCAGTTTTTTCCGGTTTTATCTATAAATTTACTTATAAATTGTATTAAATATATACGATTTTATTGTATACTTTTTGTAATTTATGCATACTTGTATACACCGTCAGGTAACAAAAAGCATCCGGTTATAAGGTGCGGCGACACAGCAGTGTCTGCTTCCAATAAATCACACACTTATTTCCATCTATTACTCAGAGTAATGGTGACACAAATGTATGCGCCACACTTGTCCGTGTGGAGTCACCTTACAGTCTGTTTCCATGAGGCTTCAGTCCGCAAAAATCATAGGCAAAATGGCCAGGAATGGACTTCGGTCTGCAAAAACCCACACAAAATGTCCGCCTAAGTTCTCAATAAACATCGCACAATATAAAAGGAGTGGCGATGTAGCAAGGGTCACGCTCCCGTAGACGTCCTCTGATGAAACGCGTAGGGCGTGGCCTAATCTGACGCCTTGCATCATCTCCCAGTGAATACAGTTTTGAACCTGACGCTTTTTCTGATGACATTTGGTTGCCTGATACAAACTATCAATATGTGAGTACCATTCTGTCATCTGCTTCAAATAAAACGTGTGTCAGGTACTCACCAAGGCCGAGTTGCTGAGAGAGGCTCCCCTTGCAGCTGGGCGCACGATACCCTCTGGAAGTGGCACAGCGGGTATTGGGCACGAAGAAGCACGGGTCGCCAGCAGGTAGTAGAGGAGCTGGGCGATTCTTCAAGCAGGGAAGAGATCCGTGCTGGGTAGCTGAGCCGGGTACTGAGGGTCAACCCTAAGGCAGACGTCTGGAAGCAGGCCGAGGGTCTAACACCGGTATGCAAGTAGGCAAAAGTCCAACACTGGGTAAGGTTGAGACAAAGTCCAAGAACAGGCCGAGGGTCAAACACCGGTAGTCAGGCAGGCAGATAATCCACCGTAGGGTGAGGCAGAGACAAGTCCAGGAGCAGGCCGAGGGTCAAACACAGGAAATCAGGCAGGCAGATAATCCACAGTAGGGTAAGGCAGAAGCAAGTCCAGGAGCAGGCCGGGGGTCAAACACGGGTAGTCAGGCAGGTAGCGAAGTCCAGAAGGCAGCCGAGGGTCAAGCACAAGAGAGGTTCAAGCAGAATCGGGGTTAGTCCGGGTCACAACGGGTAGGCACAGGTACACAGGATTCTGGAGCAGGTTACAGGAGCTGAAAAGACAAACCAGCAACAAAACACAGGCATAGCTGTCTTTATATAGGCCCGCCAGGGGAACGTCCCGATGTGCGATCACGCGTTCGTAATGATGCGCCGCGTCGTGCACCCACGTGAGCTGATCCGTTCGGAACACGCGCTAGTACCCGCTGACTGTGAAACGGTGCGTGCCGATGAGCAATTCTACCACGCAGGCGCATGGGGAAATGCCTATACTGACAGGCCCTGATTCTGGCATTTCCCTGACAGTGCCCCCCCCCAAGGGGCAACCTCCGGGTGCCCAACCTAGCTCGGATCCCAGGATGTCTCTTGTGAAATTCTCGCACTAAACGAGGGGCATGAATATTGCTAGCGGGCTCCCAAGAATTGTCCTCCGGGGGGTACCCCTTCCATTTAACTAGATACTGTTCCTGCCCCCCCCTCCATTTGTAATCTACTATTGCCTCCACTTCGAAATTCTTCCTCCCCTTCAATCCGAATTGGTGGAGGAGGTAGTTCTTCCCTTCCTGGAAAAGAGTTAGGAGTAAATGGTTTTAGTAAGGAGGCATGGAACACCGGGTGTATCCGATAAGAATTAGGTAAGGTCAGTTCAAAAGCCATGGGGTTTACAACTCTCTTAATCTCAAAAGGACCAATGAATTTTGGCCCTAATTTGCGTGCTGGGCAAGGTAATTTGAGGTTGATGGCTGATAGCCAAACTTTATCTCCAACCTTGAAACTTGGGTTACTTCTTCTTCCCCTGTTATAGAATTCTTCATAACTTTCTTGAGCTTTCTTCATTGCTTCCTGAATTTGCAAAAAGTTTGTTTGAATAGCACGTATACGGTCTTGTACTGCGGGAGTAGTGATTTCGGGAATAGAATCTGGGAGAAAGGAAGGGTGAAAACCATAGTTTGCCCAGAAAGGTGTTTGGTTGATGGTGGAATGTACAGAATTGTTATAGGCGAACTCTGCGCACGGTAAGAGGGAAGACCAGTTGTCCTGGGACCAGGAGCAGAAACATCGAAGGTATTGTTCTAAAGATTGATTTGTTCTTTCTGTCTGGCCATTACTTTGTGGGTGATAGGCGGAAGAAAGGGATGTCTTGATTTCTAAAGACTTGCACATATCCTTCCAGAATCTTGACGTGAACTGAATCCCCCTATCGGATACAATGTTGTGGGGGACACCATGGAGTCTCACTACTTCTTTTATAAAGACCTCTGCGGTTGTGGAAGCAGAGGGGGTGCCTACCAATGGCAGGAAGTGGGCCATCTTTGAAAGACGGTCAACAATCACTAAGATGGTAGTAAACTTCTCGGAAGGAGGCAGATCGACAATAAAGTCCATAGAGACCTCTGTCCAGGGACGTTTTGGTATAGATAAGGATCTTAAAAGACCCCACGACTTGGCATTAGATCCCTTATTGCGTTGGCAAGTGATGCAAGATTGTATGTATCTTCTGCAGTCTTGTCTCCACCCCGGCCACCAGAACGAGCGACCAATTAATTCGGAGGTCTTTTGTATACCAAAATGTCCTGCCAACTTGTGATCGTGGAAGGTTTGAAGAATCTGAAGTCTTACTGGGAGTGGCACAAATACCTTGTCCTGGGCCCATAGCAGACCATCCTTCTTTACTAGGGCAGATACTTCAGGTTCTGTACATTGACTGGAGGCCTGTATAATAATTGACCTAAGATTGGGCTGAACCAGGCTGAGAAAATGGTGAGGAGCTAGGATGGTTCCGGGTTCTTCCGGTCCACTGGTTTCTGGGAACATACAGGAAAGTGCGTCCGCCTTCCCGTTCTTGGAGCCCGGTCGATAGGTAATATGGAAGTTAAACCTTGAGAAGAATAAGGCCCAACGGGCCTGACGAGGTCGGAGGCGTTTAGCTGTTCGAAGGTATTCTAGGTTACGGTGGTCAGTGAAGATCATGATGGGTTGGAATGCCCCTTCCAGCAGATATCTCCATTCTTCTAAGGCAAACTTTATAGCAAGTAACTCTCGATCCCCGACATCATAATTCTTCTCCGGAGGGGTGAGCTTGCGAGAGGCAAAGGCCACCGGATGGAGCAGGGCTTTTTGGCCGCTTCTCTGAGACAGGATCGCCCCTATTGCTGATTCTGAAGCATCCACTTCAAGCACATAAGGTAGGACTGGGTTGGGATGTTGGAGGACAGGAGCCGATATAAACAGTCTCTTTAGTTCATCGAAGGCTCCCTGAGCATCTGGGGACCATTGGAATCTAGTCTGCTGGCGAGTTAGTTGAGTAATAGGGGAGATGATAGAGGAGAAACCTTTAATAAATCTGCGATAGAAATTGGCGAAGCCAACAAATCGCTGAATTCCCTTTTTGTCTATGGGAGCTGGCCATTCCTGGATGGCCCTAACTTTCTGCGGATCCATTGCGACCCCTCCTACTGAGATAATGAATCCAAGGAACTGGATGGTGGTTTTCTCTAAGTCACATTTTTCCCCTTTTAAGTATAGGCCATGTCTTCTGAGGACCGAGAGTACTTTCTTCACATGGGTACAATGTGCTTCTAAAGTGGTGGAAAAGATCAGGATGTCATCGAGATAAACAATTACAAAGTTATCTAGATACTCACGGAAGATGTCATTGACTAGATGTTGAAATGTAGCCGGGGCATTGCAGAGACCAAATATTCAAAATGCCCGAATCTGGACCGGAAAGCTGTCTTCCATTCATCTCCTTCTCGTATCCGAACCAAATTGTACGCCCCCCGGAGATCTAATTTAGTAAAGATCTGGGCGGCTCGGAGACGCTGGAAAAGTTCAGGAATAAGAGGGAGGTATCTGTTCTTGATGGTAACTTTGTTAAGCTCCCTATAGTCCACACAAGGCCTCAAAGATCCATCCTTTTTCTCCACAAAAAAGATTCCCGCTCCAGCTGGAGAAGAAGAAGCCCGGATGAATCCCTTTTCGAGATTTTCATCGATGTAGGAGCGAAGTGCTTCTAGCTCGATCTCTGATAGAGGAAAAATGCGGCCGAAAGGGATCTCGGAGCCAGGTAGGAGGTCGATGGGAGAATCATAGGGTCGGTGCGGAGGTAGACTGTCAGCTTTCTTCTTATCAAAGATGTCCAGGAATTCATGGTATGCTGCTGGGACATGTTGGAGATTATCCGGTACTGGTTGTAACGTTAGACATGGAACCGTTCCGTTACTGTATTTTGGTGAAAAGCAGTGTTGAGAGCAGTACCTGGAAGAGAAGAGGACTTCTTTCTTGCTCCAGTTTATCTGAGGATCATGGGCCTGCAACCATGGAAACCCCAAAATGATGGGAAACATAGGTGAACTTATAATGTCAAAGCAAAGAAATTCGGAATGATCAGAGTCTATATGAGTGAGGATAGGCTTCGTTTCCTGTGTGACAGGCCCAGAACAGGGTAGGGATCCATCTGCCAGATGGATTTGTAGCTGTTGCTCCTTAACTTGGAGAGGGATGCGCAGGTTTTGGGCCAAAGATGCATCCAAGAAGCAACTGCAGGCTCCTGAGTCAACGATGGCTGGTAACCGGACCTTCTCTTCCGCCACCTGTAATGAGATCATGAGGACAAGGTGAGACTGGCTTGAACTAGCGACTTGAAAGTTCGTGGCAGACCGAGTGCGGTACTTACTGGGTCTCACAGGGCAGTTGTTTAAGAATGCGCCGCGACAACGTGTTTATGGTTTTACGCTATGGGAATTCCCTTTCTTTTTTATGTTTAAATGCCATCCTGACCCTGAAAGCGCTAAGGACTGACGCACAGTGGCATACACTGTGACTGCGTGTCCCCCCTGCAGGGGTTAAGAAAGCTGGTGAGTGTCTGCATGATTACAGTATGAGACACAAGCACCCGGGTACCACAGAAATATAAGTAGCAGATGCGTTTTGGATATACCTGCCTATTTTAAACGTCAAGAAACTTAAAAGGACTGTTTAAAATCACCAATTGTTGCACTGAGCACAAGTCACGGTTTACCTTAATAAGCCAATTATATGTGTCTGATATTATTATTCTTAACGTCAAGAAATCTATAAGGATTGTTTAAAATCACCAAAGTTGCACTGAGCACAAGTCATGTTTTATCTCAATAAGTCAATTATATGTGTTTGATACCATATTGCTGCATGGAGCACAAGTCACTTTAATATATGCACTTCATTTAGATATTAATTGTATTATACCATTCCCCAGTCCACATCCCTTCTCCTTCCCCCCCCCCACTCCCCCTTTCCTCACCACATAGAGTGGATCACTTTTCATATGGTAATAGTTCATGTGTATAACTGGTTTAAGGTAATTTATCACATTAGAAGATAGAATTTAAATTTTATTTTATTTTATTTCATTTTAAATTGGTACACGTTAATGAGGACAGCGCCACACCCACATATTAACTCCTTATTCACTTTCAGTTTTCTCCACTTCGGTGGGGATTGCTTCTGTGGAGGCAGCAGTCCAATACATTATCTAAGCACTTAATTCTACTCATCTACTCACCTATTTCTATTTACTCATTCCGTTGCGCGGATTCACCATTACATTTCGCCAACTGAAAAATTGTATGTTAGTGCAAATTAAAAAGGTATCAGGGACAGTACTTGATTGTTTTCCTTTTATCAAACATTTTAAAATTGCGCTGTGGGCGGCAACTGGTGGTGAATTAATTTCACACGTCTGGTTGAGACAAAGTAAGATAAGTTATACTGTTAGCTATGCATTACTGTATTCATTTTAACTTTTCAGTAACATAGCTTACATTTTATTATGCTCTATAAGATAAGATATTCTGATTTCTTTAAAAATACAGCATACAACAACTATCATAAAGTGCATTAATCTTTTATCTTCATAAATGTATCACATTTTCTAGCTTTTTTCAGAGTGAACTACTGGAAACAATGAAGCATTTTATTGTAATATTTTTACATAAAGCATTTGCCCATCCATCATGATTAGCCTGGTTTATATAAAGCAGTAAAGAATGGAACATTGTTAATTTACATTCCAATAAAAGACTTTAGTGCAATCAAATCAGAGTGAACAGAAGAGGAATAAAATCTTAGACATGTAATGTTCACATAAAGTATACAATAGGTGCAACTTCAAGGGGACAATTTATTATGCTGCCCCACACATCATGCATAAAATGCATTCGTAACTTTGTTCTTACAATTTACTTCTACCTGACTGATTTAATACATAGAAGAAAATATTAGTATGTGATACTTCATTTTTCAGGAACAACTGCAAATGTATTTGAACGAATTAAAAGGACAGTTATAATCAGAAAAAACTGCCATATCACATGAAATATTTTTCAGTGGGTGAAATTATACATTTTATTCATTTTTATTTGCAATTTTAATTTTAGTAGCTTTGAACAGTTTATCAAGGTTTAAAATAGCTTTAGACCTTACATGCCAGAGCTTTGATTTCTGATGTTCCTCCTTTTAATGTTCATTGAAAATGTCAAATTACTTATAAACAACTAAAGTGCATTTTGTACAATTCAATACAATTTTTCCCTTAACCAAATTTTACCACTTTGAGATGGCAGAAAGCAGCTTTTTTAAGGAAAATTAATCTTGATTTTAAACTAAAAATCAGGGTGCTCTAATTTAAAAAAAAATGCCTTGGGACCTCTTTTACCGGTTGACCACTGCCAATGAAGAAAGCATAGATGACTTCTTTAGATACCTTACTTGCTAACTATAGAATAAATAGCATTTGTTTAAAAAAGCTGAGAGTGAAGACCTCAGATGGGCTCCGATGGAGGTAGCAGATACCTGTGTCAGAGAGCTTTTAATCATGTCAGAACTGGTCCTTTCCCCATAAACATCAATGCAAAAGCAGCTTGCAGCAGAATGATGCAGCTTAGATGGAAGGCAGCTGCAGGGCCATCTTGGAGGTGTGTTTGGGGTCGTTATCATGTTGCATTACTGCCCTGAGGCCCAGTCTCCAAAGGGAGGGGATCATGCTCTGCTTCAGTATGTCACAATACATGTTGGCATTCATGGTTCCTTCCATGAACTGTAGCTCCTCAGTGCCGGCAGCACTCATGCAGCCCCAGACCATGATACTCCCACCACCACGCTTGACTGTAGGCAAGATACGCTTGTCTTTGTACTCCTCACCTGGTTGCCGTCACACACGCTAGACGCCATCTGAACCAAATACGTTTATCTTGGTCTCATTAGACCACAGGACATGATGTTTTGGAACTACATTTCCCATGATGCTCAACACCACTGCAGAGTACATGAGCATCATGGGAAATGTAGTTCTAAAACATCTGGGGTGCCAAGGTTTGCCATGACTGGCCTAGGCTATCCTTATGTACAGCAACAATTATTTTTTTCAGATCCTCAGGGAGTTCTTTGCCATGAGGTGCCATGTTGAACTTCCAGTGACTAGTATGAGAGAGTGAGATCAATAACACCAAATTTAAAACACCTGCTCCCCATTCACACGTGAAACCTTGTAACACTAACGAGTCACATGACACCGGGGAGGGAAAATTGATAATTGGACCCAATTAGGACATTTTCACTGAGGAGTGTACTCACTTTTGTTGCCAGCGGTTTAGACATTAATGAATTGTGTGTTGAGTTATTTTGAGGGGACAGCCAATTGACACTGTTATACAAGCTGTACACTCACTACTTTACATTGTAGCAAAGTGTAATTTCTTCAGTGTTGTCACATGAAAAGATATAATAAAATATTTACAAAAATGTGAGGTGGTGTACTCACTTTTGTGAGATACTGTATATGCTCTGCATCGAGTGTAGCCTATATATTCAGTGTATACTATATATTCAGTCGATGCAGGCAGTGTAGTTTATATAGCACAGTGTATATTGAAGTGGTTAAGGGGAACCCTGTGCCATTTTTTTTTTTTAAATGGCGTGGGGGTCCCCCCAAAATCCATACCAGGCCGTTCATGTCTGGTATGGATTTTAAGGGAAACCTTGAGTCAAAAAAGAAAATCCATACCAGACCCTTATCCGAGCATGCAACCTGGCAGGCGGCAGGAAAAGGGGGGGGGGCGAGAGAGCCTCCCCTCCTGAACCATGCCAGGCCACATGCCCTTAACATGGGGATGGTGTTTTAGGGTCCCACCAAAACACTTGAATCAAAAAGGGCTGGCAACTCGGATGCTCTTGAATAAAAGTCCTTTATTGGTTACATGGGTACACGGGTACAGGCTATATTCTGATGCGTTTCGGCTAAGAAGCCTTCTTTAAAGCATACATGTTTGATTTAAAAACTGATATATATAACACAGTAAGCACTTCAAATGGGGCAGGTGCATCCTGATCAGAAGTAATCAAAACAATTAAAAACACATGGAGAGAAGAAAGGAAGATGCACAGCAGGCAAAGGAAGAACATATCATGAACAAATAAGCATTTTCAAAGTGGTATAATAAATGCATCAAACAATGTGACTATGTTAAAAAAAGATTTATCTCCATCCTATCATTCAAACCATATGGTTTTCTAGTATTGAGAGTATGGATCCACCACACTTCACGCTTAAGCAAAATAAGATGAGTGTCACCTCCTCTTGGGGTTTTTTAACCTGTTCAGCACCAAAAAAGGAAAAAGTATCGAGATTACCATGATGAAATTCTCGGAAATGTTTTGACACATTTGAGATATTTTTAGCATTAATATTTGTAGTGTCATTCACATGTTCCGAGATTCTAACTCTCAAAGGGCGTACAGTACACCCAACATATTGCAGGCTGCAGGCACTACATTGAATAACATAAACCACCAATTTAGAATTGCAGTTAATATACTGTTTGATGGTATATGTTTTCTTAGTAGAAAAGGAAAAAACTGAAGTGCTTTTTTTATGTCTGTGGCACTGCCTGCAGGTATTATGGATACACATGTAGGAACCTACAGTGGAGAGCCAGGTCTGTGGTTTGTTCGGCTTCTGAGAGCAAAACAAACTGGGTGACAGCATGCTACCCAGACTGGGGCCCTTCTGCTAGAAAAAGGACAACCCCCTGGATGGTACTGTACAGATCCTTGACAGCATATAGGATGGGAAGATGTTCTTTAAGAATTGCAACAATTTTGTTGTATTATAAAGAAAATGTAGTGACAAAATTAACTTTATTTCTATTGAAATCATTGCACTGTTTATGTTTATTTGCACTACTATTCTAAATCATCTCCACCCAATCTCTATGAAACACTATATTTTTACTTCTAGCTATTATTCGTGTATTGTAGCCCCTTTCTTTGAGTCGCTTTTGAATCGCTGTATATTCTTGCAAAAAATCCTTGTCAGTAGAGTAATTCCTCCTGGCCCTGATGAATTCACCAGTGGGAAAATACTTAAAGCGGTTGTATACCCGCAATTTTTTTTTTTTTAACCCTGTAAAGCAAAAGGCATAATGAGCTAGTATGCACCGCATACTAGCTCATTATGAAATACTTACCTTAGAACGGGGCGTCAGTATCTTACCTGGTCCACGCTGAGGGAGCTGTCATGTTGCCTCGGCGTGTCTTCCGGGTATCGCGGTTCCAGCGCTGTGAGTGGCTGGAGCCGCGATGTCATTACTCCCGCGCATGCGTGCGGGAGATTTCTTACTCGGCAAGGTCCGGCAGCTGCCGGGCTTCAGCCGAGAATCCCCTGTGCGCATGCGCCGCTGCAGTCAGCGGCACATAGCAAGGGGAAAATCTCCTAAACCGTAAAGGTTTAGGAGATATTTTTTTTACCTACAGGTAAGCCTTATTATAGGCTTACCTGTAGGTAAAAGTAAAAAAAAAGACTATACAACCGCTTTAATGGTATGACTGGGGTGACAGCTATCAGCCAATAAAATGTAATTCCCTGCACAGGGCTTCCTAAAAGTTCTGGAAGTCACTGTGTTGCTATCTAATCAAGGTCAAATCCAAATAGTCTATTTGGGTTGGGTGGTACACACAGGTGCACCACCCAACTCCCCAAAACACCTTGTCCCCATGTTGATGGGGACAAGGGCCTCTTCCCCACAACCCTTGTCTAGTGGTTGTGGGGGTCTGCAGGTGGGGGGCTTTTCGGAATCTGGAAGCCCCCTTTAACCTCCCCTATGTAAATGGGTATCGGGTACATTGTACCCCTTCTCATTCACCAAAAATAGTGTCAACAAAAGTAAAAATGACAGGAGATAGTTTCGGACAAGTCCTTTATTAAAAAAAAAAAAATACCTATGATGTCCATCCATCTTCGATTACAGCGCCGACGGACCAAGAAAAAAAAAACAGAAAAACTCTGCCGCGACGGGAGGCGTCCCCGCGACTGCAGGCTTTTTGCATTGACAGCTGTTATATAGCTGAGGGCGGGGCCACTCAGCAATGTAAACAGGTGACCCTGCCTCCTTCTGACATTATGTGACGTCACATGATGTCAGAAGGGGGTGGCATCACTCGCTTAAGTAACCAGGTGGCCCCACCCTCAGCTATATAATAGCTGTCAACGCAAAAAGGCTGCAGTAGGTGGGACCCTCCCATCGAGGCAGAGTTTTTCCATTTTTTTTCCTCGGGTCATCAGCGCTTCCGTGATCGAAGATGAATGTACATTGTGGGACATTTTTTATTTTTTTTTAATAAAGGAATTGTCTCAAACTGACTCCTGTCATTTTTACTTTTTTGGCACCTTTTTTGGTGAATGTGTAGGGGTACAATGTACCCAATACCCATTCACATAGGGGTTGGGATATAGGGGTCCCCTTGTTAAAGGGGCTTCCAGATTCCTATAAGTCCCCCGCCCGCAGACCCCCACAACCACCAGGCAAGGGTTGTGGGGAAGAGGACCTTGTCCCTATTAACATGGGGACAAGGTGTTTTGGGGGGACCCCTGAATCAAAAGTAAAATCCATACCAGACCCTTATCCAAGCATGCAACCTGGCAGGCTGCAGGAAAAGGGGGGGACTAGAGAGAGCCCCCCTCCTGAACCATACCAGGCCACATGCCTTCAACATGGGGAGGGTGTTTTGGAGGGACCCCCTTTTCCTGCGGCCTGCCAAGTTGCATGCTCGAATAAGGGCTTGGTATGGATTTTGGGGGACTCCCAAGCCATTTTTTTATTTTGGCTCGGGGTTCCCCTTAAAACCCATACCAAGACCTGAAGGGCCTGGTATGGATTTTGGGGGACCCCATAATTTTGGCCCAGGATTCCCCTTTGGGGGGCCCCCACGCATTTTTTAAAAAAATATTGGTGCTGGGTTCCACTTAATATTTATACCAGACCCAAAGGGACTGGGGGGGACCCATGCCATTTTTTTCAATTATTTTTATTTATATTGCCGGGATCCAACAATACATTACAGCCGTGAGCAGTTCACATTTATTCCTTTAGAAATGTCATTTTGCTGTCACAGGAAAGATGCGCTACGTTACAGGCAGACTAAGGACACCCCCAGGCATGTAATTTAAAGGAATATTTTATTTCTATTGTTTAATTTTAAGCGTTATTAAAATCACTGCTCCTGAACAAAATTCCTTTTTTAAAACTTTTATTTGCATTGACACATGTCCCCTGGGGAAGGACCCAGGTCCCCAAACAATTATTATGGCAATAACATGCATATAAGCCTTTAAAATTAGCCCTTTTGATTTCTCCCATAGACTTTTAAAGGGTGTTCTGTGGCTTTCGAATTTGCCGCGAACACCCCAAATTGTTCGTTGTTTGGTGAACTGGCAAACAGCCGATGTTCTAGTCAAACATGAGTGTTCGTGTGTTGTACAAATTTTTTGCCTGTTCGCAAGTTCTGGTGCGAACTGAACCTGGGGGTGTTCGGCTTATCCCTACCTGTGACCTTGGCCTGTGTTTGACTTTGCTCCTGTCTTATGCCCCTGTACCTCGCTGCCCGACTGTGTACCAAATCCGGCTTGTATCCTGTTCTTGCTTCAGTCTCCCGTTCCTGTACCTGCACTGCTTGGCTGTCACGTACCTGGTAGGAGTCTGAAATGACGAGGTCAGCCTCTCTTGTATCTCCAATCCAAGCCCCACTGGAGATGGAACAGATGGTGGCAAGGATCAGGAGGAACACGAGTGCCTGTGAATGCTGTGTGCAGGACTTGCCAGAAGTGTTGCAGACTGGGAAGTGCAGGCAGGGTTTCTGGTGAAGAGCTGGAACCAGCACAGCTGAGAGGATGGACGGCCAGCACAGGTACTCGGAAACAGCGTGGAGCCAAACAGGAGACAGAAGCGAGGTCAACAGGTAAGCCGGGTTCAGTAACGGGCGGGCAGCGAGGTACCAAGGTATAAACAGGAGCAAGGTCAAACAGGAAGCCAGGATCATGAACCAGTAATCAGAGTCCAGAAACAGGGTCAGGAAGGCCAGGGTTTCAGCAACAGGAAGTCAAGACAAACAGGGTTTCAGAATCTCAGGACACAGCTGAAGATCAAGCAGCACCTGACAGAAATCAGAGCAACCCTTAAATAGGCTGTCAGGTGCCAATTGTGGTCAGATGTGTGTTCCTGCGCAAGGAAATCTGCTGATGCCCGTGAATGCGTGCATGCGCACGTGTGCGTGCCGGGCGCATCCTGACAGTTCTCTTACATTGCCCCCCCCTTAAGGGCAGCCTCCGGATGCCCTTCAAGTGTCTTTTCTCTGGGTGGCGTTGAAAAAAGGCTTGCACTAGTTTGGGAGCATGCACATCTGAAGCTGGTTCCCAGGAATTTTCTTCCGACCCATAGCCTTTCCATTTAATGAGGAACTGTGTTTGGTTATGCCTTCTTCTACAGTCCAACACGGCTTCCACCTCAAATTCCTCATTCCCTTCGATGAGCAGTGGAGGAGGAATTTCAGAAACCCGATCTGGAAATGGATTTGGTACAGCTGGTTTCAACAAAGAGACATGGAATACAGGGTGGATCTTTAGATTCTTGGGTAACACCAACTCGAATGCCACTGCATTAATTTTCCTCTTGACTGGGAAGGGTCCCAAAAATTTTGGGCCAAGTTTTCTTGAAGGACAGCTCAGTTTCAAGTTTGTTGTGGAAAGCCAGACCTTGTCTCCAGGTTTAAGGTTCAGATTACCTCTCTTCTTCTTGTCGAAGAACTTTTTATTGCTTGCTTGAGTCTTGGAGATTGTATCTTGCAGTAATTGGTTATTAGTACTGAGGAAGTTTAATCTGTTTTGTACAGCAGGTACAGATGATTCAATGGCCAGCTCAGGTAAGAAAGAGGGGTGGTACCCATAATTGGCAAAAAAGGGTGATTGCTTGGTTGCAGAGTGGATGGAATTATTGTATGAAAATTCTGCCAGTGGGAGAAGTGATAGCCAGTCATCTTGTGCAAAAGAGGAAAAACACCGTAAGTACTGCTCAAGGGTTTGATTGGTTCTTTCAGTTTGTCCATTAGTTTGTGGATGGTAGGCTGTGGAGAGGCGGAGTTCAATGTTCAGTGCTTGGCATAATGCCCTCCAAAATCTAGACGTAAACTGCACCCCACGATCAGAGATGATGCTATCAGGGACACCATGTAATTTTACAATCTCCTTGATGAAAGCTGAGGCGGTCTCTGTGGCCGAAGGAGTTCCTTGTAAGGGTACAAAATGGGCCATCTTGGTCAGGCGATCCACCACAACAAACACGGTGGTGAAGTTTTCAGATGGGGGGAGTTCCACAATGAAATCCATGGAGATCATGCTCCATGGTTTCTCAGGTACAGGGAGTGGCTCAAGTAGGCCCCAAGTTTTGGCTCTGTCCGTCTTATTCCGAAGGCATGTCACACACGAATTAACATATCTTTTGCAGTCTTGCATCAAGTCTGGCCACCAGAATGTACGAGAGATCAGATCGGCCGTTTTGCGAATTCCAAAGTGGCCCGCTAATGGGTGGTCATGACATCGCCTCAGGACAGAAACTCTGAATTGCTCAGGGATAAAGATTTGCTTCTTATGAAAGTACAGACCATCCCTCAATTGAAGAGCCAGATCTTTGGAAGGTGGTTGGTTTATCACATCTGCTTTTATCTGAGACATCAAATCCGCCTGAAGAAGCAAAAAATTTTTGGCTGGTAGAATAGTATCAGGTTCTGAGGATACCACTGGGTCGCTGAACATGCGGGACAAGGCATCCGGTTTACCATTCTTTGAGCCAGGACGATAAGTTATATGGAACATAAAACGAGAGAAGAAAAGTGCCCACCTTGCCTGCCGGGGTCTTAGTCGTCTAGCCGTCCTCAAGTATTCGAGATTTTTATGGTCCGTGAATATGAGGATGGGGTGAGCTGCTCCTTCCAGGAGGTAGCGCCATTCTTCAAGCGCAGCCTTGATAGCCAGCAATTCTCGGTCTCCAACATCATAGTTCCTTTCAGAAGGATTTAATTTCTTAGAGAAAAAGGCCACAGGATGGAGCAAAGATTTGGGACCTTGGCGTTGAGACAAAATAGCGCCTAGTGCACTCTCAGAGGCATCCACCTCCAAAACGTAGGCTAAGGATGGATCAGGATGTTTCAAGATAGGAGCTGACGTGAATAAAGTTTTTAACTGTTCAAAAGCTGTTTGAGCTTCAGGGGTCCATCGGAAAGGAACATGCTGCTTTGTTAACTGAGTGATGGGAGTGATGATACCAGAAAAGTTCTTGATAAATTTTCTGTAAAAGTTGGCGAATCCCACAAATCTCTGAACAGCTTTCCTGTCAACAGGGGCAGGCCATTCCAGGACGGAAGTGACTTTCTGTGGGTCCATGGAGATACCGTCAGCAGAGATGACAAGTCCCAGGAAATGTATGGTTGGTCTTTCAAAGTCACATTTCTCAGCCTTTGCGTAAAGGCGGTGTTCCCTCAGCCGACCCAGTACTTTTTTTACATGAGTCCTATGGGATTCTAAAGTTTCAGAGAATATAAGGATGTCATCCAGATACACGATGACGAATAAATCAAGGAAGTCCCGAAAAACGTCATTAACCAGATGTTGGAATGTGGCAGGGGCGTTGCAGAGTCCGAATGGCATGACTTGATATTCAAAATGCCCGAAGCGTGTTCGGAAGGCCGTCTTCCATTCATCTCCCTCCCTGATTCTGACAAGATTATAAGCACCTCTCAGATCCAATTTGGAGAACACTCGTGCCCCACGCAGCCTTTGAAAAAGTTCAGGGATCAGAGGCAGAGGGTACCGGTTTTTAACAGTGACCCTGTTAAGGTCACGATAGTCCACACAGGGCCTAAGGGTATGGTCTTTCTTTTCCACAAAGAAAATACCGGCTCCTGCTGGTGAAGTGGAGGGCCGGATGAACTGTTTTTCAAGGCTTTCATCTATATAAATCCGCAGGGCTTCTAGTTCAGGCTCAGAGAGAGGATAAATTCGCCCAAATGGGATCTCGGCCCCTGGTAAAAGTTCAATAGGACAATCATATGTTCTATGGGGAGGAAGAGTGTCTGCTCCTTTCTTGTTAAATACATCCAGATACTCGTGGTAGGCAGCAGGGACCAGATTAGAGGTTTCATGGTCAGGGAGGATACCCAGGAGGGGTGTGGTATTGAAAATCTTTTCAGGTAGGCAGTGAATTTGGCAGTAGTCAGAGGAAAAGGAGATGTCTCCGGTAAGCCAGTTAATGTGAGGATTATGTGCCTTCAACCATGGAATGCCAAGGATGACCGGGAACATGGGCGAAGCTATGATATCCAAACGGAGGAATTCATGGTGGCCGGAAGAAGTACGGCAGGAAATAGGTAAAGTCTCTTGGGTAACTGGGCCTGATTTAATGCCGGAACCGTCAGCCAGATGAACATGGAATTCCTGCTTCTTGGCACATACAGGCAGCTGGTGGAGAGAAGCAAATGCAGAGTCCATAAAACAACTACAGGCCCCAGAGTCTATGATTGCAAGTACAGGAACAGTCTTTTCAGAAAACTGGAGCACAATGGAAAGAGAGACATGAGACTGGTACCTCCCTGAGAGATGCATCATGTGAGGCTGACGGGAGAAAGACCTGCGGGTCTTTGCGGGGCAAGTCTGTATAAAGTGACCTGCCTCCCCGCAATAGAGACACAGATTGTCCTGTAATCGATGAAGGCGTTCATCAGGAGAAAGGGGTGGTCTTCGAAAACTTCTATGAGGAGTCTTATGCAGTTCCCTCCTTCTGGGGGATGCAACGCATGAGGATGCAGGAATGTCAGACCTTGAAGCCACAGAAAGGGTTCCTTTGGACCTTTCGAATTGCCTTTCACGTAATCGCCGATCGATCTGAATGGTTAGATCGATCAGGTCTTCCAGGGATGCTGGAACTCCCACTCTGGCAAGCTCATCCTTTAAGGTGTCAGACAGTCCTAGTCGAAACTGGTGGCGAAGTGCGGAATGATTCCATTGGGTATCTGCACTCCATACACGGAAATCAGTTACATATTCCTCAGCAGGCCTTGGACCTTGCTGTAATTTGCCAAGCATGAATTCGGCAGTCTGCTGGTAGAAGGGGTCTGCATAAAGCTGAGCCATGGCTGAGAAGAAAGAATCCGTGGTTGTCAGGACAGGGTCATGTTGTTCCCGGAGATGATGAGCCCAGGAAAGTGGTTCATCCAATAGTAATGTAATAATAAACCCCACCTTGATGTTTTCAGATGTGAAGGTCCGGGGTAACAGGGAGAAATATAGTTCACAGGAATTCCGGAATGTGCGAAACTTCTTGCGATTTCCGGAGAATCGCTCAGGCATAGGCACCCTGGGTTCAGGAGCAGAAGCAACCTCATGGAACAAGCCGGGCTCTGTTTGGGTATATGAATCAGAGACCAAAAGCGGAGCACAGGCCAATGCGACATTCTCATTGTGGAGAAATCGCTCTTCCATGCGACTCAGATTTTCTTGTAACTTCTGCACAATATTGGATAGCACAGAAATAGATCTGTAAATGTTCTCTGGTGGAGAGGCCTCCCTTTCAGACTCCATTTGTGGCTGCTTGATACTGTCACGTACCTGGTAGGAGTCTGAAATGACGAGGTCAGCCTCTCTTGTATCTCCAATCCAAGCCCCACTGGAGATGGAACAGATGGTGGCAAGGATCAGGAGGAACACGAGTGCCTGTGAATGCTGTGTGCAGGACTTGCCAGAAGTGTTGCAGACTGGGAAGTGCAGGCAGGGTTTCTGGTGAAGAGCTGGAACCAGCACAGCTGAGAGGATGGACGGCCAGCACAGGTACTCGGAAACAGCGTGGAGCCAAACAGGAGACAGAAGCGAGGTCAACAGGTAAGCCGGGTTCAGTAACGGGCGGGCAGCGAGGTACCAAGGTATAAACAGGAGCAAGGTCAAACAGGAAGCCAGGATCATGAACCAGTAATCAGAGTCCAGAAACAGGGTCAGGAAGGCCAGGGTTTCAGCAACAGGAAGTCAAGACAAACAGGGTTTCAGAATCTCAGGACACAGCTGAAGATCAAGCAGCACCTGACAGAAATCAGAGCAACCCTTAAATAGGCTGTCAGGTGCCAATTGTGGTCAGATGTGTGTTCCTGCGCAAGGAAATCTGCTGATGCCCGTGAATGCGTGCATGCGCACGTGTGCGTGCCGGGCGCATCCTGACAGTTCTCTTACATTGGCTGTTGATGACCCCCTGGCTTATGTTCTGGCTATGCTCCTGCCTTCTGATCGAGCATCACAGAGTTCCGATTTCCAGTGCTTGTTTGGTGATCTATGGCCATCGGGTTCCTGTCTAGTCCCAGCTGGTGCCACCTGCTATACATATCCTAAAATCCCTGTCACCCATATCAGGGGCGTTGAACATTAGATGCAAGAGATGCCCCCTCTACAGTTCGATCTCCACCAGGTACGTGACAGTACCACTCAGCCAGATGTCAGAGATCGAGAGAGGGGTTTTGCCTCTGGAGATGCTATGCCAGCAACTTGCCTCTCTTACCCAGGCAGTCAGCACCCTGCAAGAAAGCTACTTCCAGCTAGAGGGTCACATCCAATCCATGGCCTCCACCTCAGTAACTTCTGCACCTGGTTCAACAAGGTATTCCTGCGCTATCAGGTATGGAAATGGCTAAAAATGGGACAGCTGCACGCACCTATTAGGTTATCACTTGGCCTAAATGAATGTTGTGTAGGTAGATGGTGCCGTGCTAATCCTATTGTGTGAGCTTCTAATTAGTAAAATAAAATATATATACAAAACCGGCCTGGAGGGCCAGTGATATATTAAACAAGTGATATAGCCCACTGTGCAAACTGAAATAAATAGAAATAGATAGGAATAAATAATGTGGGTGTGAGCACTAGATAGACAGCCTAAATGTATATAAATCATCAATCGTGGCTGACCATGTGTTAACTGTTCCAATAATGTGACAAAGGACAGTGAAAATAAGTGACATAAATCAAATTAAATAATTACTAATCACAAATCCACAAAGTGCATAGTGCAAATACTGTGCAACCTAGATGACTAAATCATAAAATAACTATATATTGTGAAACAGCAAGTTTTTCATAAAGTGCAAGTGTGCAAACAAACGTAGCATAAATATATAAATATGACTCCAAAATAAATGGAAATTAGATGAAAAATGAATGTCCCAACATATTGAATGAAAATGAGGAAAAAACACACAGAAAAAACGTCCTTAATTCTTAGAAAAAATCTTGTGACATATGGTGCTGGCATGCGTATGTAGCAGTTAAAGTGCCTGGTGACTCAAAATTTCATGCAGCTTCGTGTGTAAACACTCCAGTGAGCAGTGGCCCCTTACCTCACAGTAATAGGGCAACAGCATGTAACCAAACTGGTTCTTTAACTTTTTCCACCTAGCGGCTCCTATGTACTCCTCACCGTCCTGGGGTGGGGTTCCCTCAGATGTGATCCAGGGGGGTGTTTAAAAACAGGAATAAAAGGAACAGGATAGGCTGGACACACTGAAAGAAAGCTACGAGCTCGCCGCTCGTCGGATACAAACATCTTACCATTTGTTATTTAATGTGAGTACCTGCTACCTTTGCTTAATAAATTTGACAATCTTTAAAAACGGAGTTACACTATTGGGTTCCTTTTATTCCTGTTTTTAAACACCCCCCTGGATCACATCTGAGGGAACCCCACCCCAGGACGGTGAGGAGTACGTAGGAGCCGCTAGGTGGAAAAAGTTAAAGAACCAGTTTGGTTACATGCTGTTGCCCTATTACTGTGAGGTAAGGGGCCACTGCTCACTGGAGTGTTTACACACGAAGCTGCATGAAATTTTGAGTCACCAGGCACTTTAACTGCTACATACGCATGCCAGCACCATATGTCACAAGATTTTTTCTAAGAATTAAGGACGTTTTTTCTGTGTGTTTTTTCCTCATTTTCATTCAATATGTTGGGACATTCATTTTTCATCTAATTTCCATTTATTTTGGAGTCATATTTATATATTTATGCTACGTT
This sequence comes from Lithobates septentrionalis, assembly GCA_037952835.1. Classification (NCBI taxonomy): domain Eukaryota; kingdom Metazoa; phylum Chordata; class Amphibia; order Anura; family Ranidae; genus Lithobates; species Lithobates septentrionalis. Next base: position 77,629 of record JBBDGP010005359.1, read on the forward strand.
TGTTTGCACACTTGCACTTTATGAAAAGCTTGCTGTTTCACAATATATAGTTATTTTATGATTTAGTCATCAAGGTTGCACAGTATTTGCACTATGCACTTTGCGGATTTGTGATTAGTAAGTATTTAATTTGATTTATGTCACTTATTTTCACTGTCCTTTGTCACATTATTGGAACAGTTAACACATGGTCAGCCACGATTGATGATTTATATACATTTAGGCTGTCTATCTAGTGCTCACACCCACATTATTTATTCCTATTTATTTCTATTTATTTCAGTTTGCACAGTGGGCTATATCACTTGTTTAATATATCACTGGCCCTCCAGGCCGGTTTTGTATATATATTTTATTTTACTAATTAGAAGCTCACACAATAGGATTAGCGCGGCACCATCTACCTACACAACTTCTGCACCTGCTTCAGCCCCTGGCCATTCCATGTCTGAAGAGACTTTATCCACATGCCACCACCAGAACCCCGGGTCCCTGCACTGGAGCGATTCTCAGCTGATTAGCACAAGTTTCAGACATTTAAGAACTCTTGTGAATGCTACTTTGCCCTGCAACAAAGAACTCTTTTGCTTGAAACCACCAAGGGGAGTTTTGCCATATACCTGCTTCTCGGAGAACCACAGTCATGGGCCCATCACCTCCTGGAACAGAACAGTACGATATTGAACTCTATTTAATCATTTTTTGAAGCGATGGCTCAGCTCCACTATTACCCCCAGTGATCTGCCACTGCTGAATCTACCCTCCATACACTATAGCAAGGTCACCGACCCGCTGAAGACTATGTTGCAGAAATCTGCCAGTGGGCCTCTGATACGGGTTGGAATGATGCCTCCCTATGGCATCAATTCTGCCCTGGCCTCTCTGAAGGCCTCAAAGACAAACTTGCTCGAGTGGGGGTCCCCAGTTCCATCGATAGCCTCATTTGTCTTGCCATTCAGCTGGATTGCAGATTCAGGGAAAGGAAAACAGAAAGAGCTGGCAGTACCAGTGATGGCTCAGCTCCACTATTACCCCCAGTGATCTGCCACTGCTGAATCTACCCTCCATACACTATAGCAAGGTCACCGACCCGCTGAAGACTATGTTGCAGAAATCTGCCAGTGGGCCTCTGATACGGGTTGGAATGATGCCTCCCTATGGCATCAATTCTGCCCTGGCCTCTCTGAAGGCCTCAAAGACAAACTTGCTCGGGTGGGGGTCCCCAGTTCCATCGATAGCCTCATTTGTCTTGCCATTCAGCTGGATTGCAGATTCAGGGAAAGGAAAACAGAAAGAGCTGGCAGTACCAGACCTACTAGGACATTACCACAAGTACCATTAACCCCTGCACCTTGTCCATCTACCACTATACCAATGAATCCTAGGGTAGAGCCCATGCAATTAGGGCTTTTGCCCTCTCCACTCACTAGTGAAGAAAGGCTGTGAAGACGCTGGAATAACTTGTCTTTATACTGTGGGGTAGCGGGACATTACCTTCAAAACTGCCCTGTAAGGCTCATGAAGTTAAAGTCCATTCCCCTTACTTACCTTGCCAACTGTTCTGTGGGAAAGAGATCTGCTCATATCACCTTGTTCCTTTCACTTTAGATCCCCGGAAAGAACATCCAAGTATCAGCTATTTATCAATTCTGGAGCTTGCAGCTGCTTCATGTATAGAGACTTTGCTCAGCATCATCAAATTCCTTTGCAAGCAAAAACGCACCAGTTATCTATCCATCTGGCCGATGGATTCAGTCTCAAGTCTGGGCCCATAACTCATGAGACTTGCCCGCTGATGGCTATATCTCATACCGTTCATTGGGAATACTTACGTTTGGACATTATTCTGTCTTCTCTGTTTCCCATTGCCCTGGGCATCCCCTGGTTACAAGCCCACAATCCACAGATAAATTGGGGATGGGGAAATTACATTTCCATCCGCCTATTGCCAGTAGTCCTGCCTTCACTCCATTCCTATGGAAACTGCATCCCCTCTGGGTGTACATACTGACTCTCCTGTGTCACAACTTATACCTTCAACTTATCATGAATTCCTGGAGGTTTTTGATAAACAGAAAGCAGACATCCTGCCACCTCATCGCCCGTATGACTGCCCAATTGAACTTTTGCCAGGCACTGAAATACCTTTCCGGCACATCTTTCCTCTTTCTGAACTGGAACTTGAAGCATTACGTCATTACATCGATTAAAATTTGGAGAAGGGCTTCATCCGGCCTTCCACATCTCCTCCCCCGCAGGTGCTGGAATTTTCTTTGTAGAAAAAAAAGAACACACCTTGCGTCCCTGTTTTGATTACCAGGAATTACCGTCAAGAACAGATATCCTTTGCCTCTGGTTCCTGAACTTTTTCAACACTTTAAGGCATCCACTGTATTCACGAAGCTTGACTTACGAGGCGCATACAGTTTAGTGCACACCCGCGAAGGGGATGAATAGAAGACAGCCTTTCACACTAGATTCAGACACTATGAAAACCTCGTTATGCCCTTTGGGTTGTGCAATGCTCCAGCAACATTGCAACATTTCATCAATAACATTTTCAGAGACTTTCTTGACCTAGTCCTGATTGTATATCTTGATGACATCTTTATCTTTTCAACTTTCATCAAAACACACCTTGAACACGTTAAAAAAGTTCTCGGCCGACTAAGAGACCATGGACTGTACTTAAAGGCCGAGAAGTGTGAATTTGAAAAAGAAACTATCCATTTCTTGGGACTTATAATTTCCACTTCAGGTATCTCCATGGATTTTTAGAAAGTCAATTCTATCCTCGAATGGCCCACTCCTACAGACAGAAAGAGCATGCAAAGGTTCAAAGGATTTGCCAACTTTTACCGCAAGTTCATTAAAAATTTCTCTGCTATTATCTCTCCTGTTACCCAGCTGACAATGCGGAATACCCGTTTTCAGTGGACACCTGCAGCACAAGCAGCATTCAACCAGTTAAAAACTCTGTTTACCACAGCATCTATTTTGCAACATCCAGATCTGGCATCACCACATGTCCTTGAGGTGGATGGCTCAGAGAATGCTGTGGGTTCCCTGTCACAGCATCAGGGAGTGAAGTCTCTGTTACATACCATTGCCTTCTTTTTTAGGAAACTCAGCCCCACAGAAAGGAATTATGACATTGGAGACCGGGAGCTACTGCCCATAAAGACAGCCCTAGAGGAATGGCGTTACTTGTTGGAAGGGGCAGCTCCCCCTATTTTCCTCTTCACTGATCATTAGAATCTTGAATATCTCAGGACAGCCAAATGATTAGGACCTCGTCAAGACAGGTGGGCACTATTTTTCTCTCGTTTCTCCTTCCATGTCACTTAGAGACCATGTCCCAAAAATGGCAAGCCTGATGCGCTATCTCGCATGTACCCAGAGGAGGAAGAACATCACCAAGCAGACACAATCCTGCCGGCCAAAAGTTTTCTGCTACTACAAGTAGACCTGATTACCCAGCTTAAATAGGCATCCAAGAGTGATGTTCTACCACCGGGTGTTTGCTTCCAGGAACAAGAGGGGTTATTCCTGCACAATCAAAAAGTGTTTGTACCCCCAAGTCTGTACCCCAAGATCCTTAGCCTGTGTCATGATCATCGCTTGGCGGGACATTTTGGGGTAACCAAAAAAATAGAACTTGTGCACCGTTCCTTTTGGTGGCCGGGTTTAAGGTCCGATTGCAAAGGCCTTTACCTATTCTCAAGAGACCCTGGGAAATGATCAATATGGACTTCATTGTTGAGCTCCCGCCATCTGAAAGATTCACTACCGTCTTTGTGATTGTTGACAGATTGCCGATTTCATCCCTATGTTAGGGAACCCCTCAGCAATGGAGACCGCTCGTACCTTCATCGAGGAAGTGGTTAGGCTCAACAGGGTACCCAGCAGCATCACTTCTGATTGAGGAGTACAATTTACATCCAGATTCTGGAAAGATCTTTGCAGGACACTAAAGATCAAAACTTATTTCTATTCAGCCTATCATCCACAGACAAATGGCCAAACAGAACAAACCAGACTCTGGAACAATACCTTTGCTGCTTCTCATCCTTTGTGCAAGTTGACTGGGCATCACTTTTACCCCTGGCAGAATTTGCATATAATGATGCAGTTCACTCGGCTACAGGACAAGCCCCGTTTTGTGCAAATTATGGGTACTTCCCAGTCTTTTTACCTGACATCTTAGCTCATTCCTCAGTTCCCTAAATCCAGGAAAGGATAAGATTTCTGCAGTCAAACAACAAGGTGTTGCAAGATGCCATTTCTAAAGCACAAGACAATACAAAAAATTTGGACAGGAAAAGGAGAGGAGATCTGAAACTTGAAATAGGAGACAAAGTTTGGTTATCTACCGCCAATCTAAAATTGTCATGCCCATCCAAGAAGCTGGGACCCAGATATATATCGGTCCATTTTCTGTTAAGAGGCAAGTCAATCCAGCAGCCTATGAGCTTTCACCCCCAGAGACTTATAAAATTCACCCTGTCTTTTACGTGTCCTTGCTAAAAGCTGCAAGGCTAGACCCATTCCCTGGTCGTGAGTCAGGTCCCCCAGCACCTGGCGATAGTCGACGGCAATGAGGAATAATGAGGAATATGAGGTCAAGACAAAAGATCGATACGGCATTCTTCCAGGCTCATCCTGAAAAGATGTTACAAAATGGCATCTGGAGGTTACCCATTGGGGGGAGCCAATGTAAGAGAAGTCCAGTAAACAAACATGCCTTGGAATGCAGGCGCGTGCACACTAGTGTGTGCACAAGAAGAAAGATGTATTGGCGCATGCGTGGGCATGTGCATGCGTGAGCAGGTGCACGTACTGGCGCCAGACAGCCTATTTAAACCAAGCAAT
>JBBDGP010005359.1:87500-96068 GCA_037952835.1 Lithobates septentrionalis
TGAATGAGATGATGAGGGGAAATAGAGGTACCAATCCCGGTTGGCAATGGAAGTGTATTGGATAAATGAGACCTTCACCGCACCAATGTGACAGATTATTAAAATTGCGTGCTTACCAAAAGGCAAGATTAGTTTGCGACCTTAACCCGGTCGGGGCCTTTTGTGGATAGAAACAGCACACGTGCTGACGTGCTGACGTGCTGCAGATTCCGTCTCGGACGGGTGTTCGCTTGTAGCTGGCCGGCTACTGTTTTGCCTGTTATTGACCTACTAAATGTAAGTGTGATTTTAAACCTACTTTTTAATAAACCATCAAGCAGGATTACACTATGTTGCCCCTTTTTTTTCCTTGAATACCCCCTGTGAGAACAACTCTTAGCTGGAGGAAATATCTTCCCAATCGAATGTTTCCTGGGATCGGACGGACAGTGTACCTATCCATAAGCTGAAGTGGTGCGTTGCTGTTTCTATCCACTAAAGGCCCCGACCGGGTTAAGGTCGCAAGCTCATATTAGCTTGCCTTTTGGTAAGCGCGCAATTTTAATAATCTGTCACATTGGTGCGGGGAAGGTCTCATATATCCAATACACCTCCATTGCCAACCGGGATTGGTACCTCTATTTCCCCTCATCATCTCATTCATCTGCTGGGACTCATATTTGGACTGTCTCTTTTGTTTGGTGTTTTGGGACCAACCTTCATTGATCAATTTCCGATTTATATGTTATTCCTTATTAACACTTTTTAAGGCTATTTAATTCAATAATTGTTCACTTATAGGTCAACCCTTAAGCTTAAGTTTTTTTATTTTCACAGCGCTGCTCTTTTTTAAAATTTTTTTTTAATTTACAAAATTAACCACGCATTTTACACTATAGTGTTTTTCTTTTTCTTATGTTACTCTGTGAAACTCCTGACACGGATATACCAGGGCTCACAACAGGAGATTTCAATGGTCCAGGTAAGCGGGACCGGTGGATAGGGGGTGGGCAGTGGCGGAATTACCAGGGTCGCAACAGTCGCACTTGCGACTGGGCCCTGGAATTCTGCCAGTGTGGGGGGGCCCCAAGACGCCGCACCTTCCCTGGCTGGCATCTAACTATACAGGGGAGGGGGCGGGAGGGGGCGATCGGCAGCTATGTGATGTCTGCGCTCTGGGGGATGTCTCTCGAGGCAGCACACAGTTCACTTCCCGAATATCAGTGAGTACAATGGAGAGGGGAGGGGCCCCTGACCCGAGCAGACACCAGATTCAGTGCACAAGTTTGTCCCTCTGCTTGTACACTCTGAGTCTTGCTGATACACACTCGGGTCAGAGGCCCCTCCCCTCTCCATTGGATACAATGATACTCGGGAAGTGAACTGTGCTGCCTGGAGGGACATCCTGCGGACATCACAAGGAAGCATGCTGCTTCTTCCATATGTGCTTCTCATGTAAGTTAAGCACAACACTGGCCCCCACCTCTCCCCTCTCACACTGCCCCCCACCTGTCCCCTCTTGCACTGCCCCCCCACCTGTCCCCTCTCACACTGGCCCCCACCTGTCCCCTCTCACACTGCCCCCCCACCTGTCCCCTCTCACACTGCCCCCCCCCTGTCCCCTCTCACACTGTCCCCCCACCTGTCCCCTCTCACACTGGCCCCCACCTGTCCCCTCTCACACTGCCCCCCACCTGTCCCCTCTCACACTGCCCCCCCCACCTGTCCCCTCTCACACTGGCCCCCACCTGTCCCCTCTCACACTGGCCCCCACCTGTCCCCTCTCACACTGTCCCCCACCTGTCCCCTCTCACACTGCCCCCCACCTGTCCCCTCTCACACTGCCCCCCCACCTGTCCCCTCTCACACTGCCCCCCCACCTGTCTCCTCTCACACTGCCCCCCACCTGTCCCCTCTCACACTGCCCCCCCACCTGTCCCCTCTCACACAGTGAAGGGGGCTGCTGATGGGGACACTCTGATGTGAAGGGGGCTGCTGATGGGGACACTCTGATGGGGATACACTGATGTGAAGGGGGCTGCTGAGGGGGACACACTGGTGTGAAGGGGGCTGCTGATGGGGACACACTGATGTGAAGAAGGCTGCTGTTTGGGACACTCTGATGTGAAGGGGGCTGCTGATGTGGACACTCTGATGGAGACACACTGATATGAAGGGGGCTGCTGATGGGGATACACTGATGTGAAGGCAGACATTCCTGTTCCTTACTCTCTCCTCTTATCACTTGTCACATGACTGGAGAGAGGAATGAGAATCTGCCTTCAAAACTGTGAGTACAGGTGGGGGGGGAGGACACACTGATGTGAAGGGGGCTGCTGATGGGGACACACTGATGTGGAGGGGCTGCTGAGGGGGACACACTGATGTAAAGGGGGCTGCTGATGGGGACACTCTGATGGGGACACTCTGATGTGAAGGGGACTGCTGATGGGGACATTCTGATGGGGACACACTGAGTTGAAGGGGGATGCTGATATGGACATTCTTATGGGGACACACTGATGTGAAAGGGGCTGCTGATGGAGACACACTGATGTGAAGGGACTGCTGATGGGGACACACTGATGTGAAGGGAGCTGCTGATGGGGACACACTGATGTGAAGGGGACTGCTGATGGGGACTCACTGATGTGAAGGGGGCTGCTAATAGGGACACTCTGATGGGGACACACTGATGTGAAGGGGGCTGCTGATGGGAACACTCTGATGTGAAGGGGCTGCTGATGGGGACACTGATGTGAAGGGGGCTGCTGATGGGGACACTCTTATGTGAAGGGGGCTGCTGATGGGGACACTCTGATGTGAAGGGGGCTGCTGATGGGGACACACTGATGTGAAGGGGCTGCTGATGGGGACACTCTGATGGCAACACACTGATGTGAAGGGGGCTGCTGATGGGGACACACTGATGTGAAGGGGACTGCTTATGGGGACACTGATGTGAAGGGGGCTGCTGATGGGGACACTCTGATGGGGACACTCTGATGTGAAGGGGGCTGCTGATGGGGACACTCTTATGTGAAGGGGGCTGCTGATGGGGACAATCTGATGTGAAGGGGGCTGCTGATGGGGACACACTGATGTGAAGGCGCTGCTGATGGGGACACGCTGATGTGAAGGGGCTGCTGATGGGGACACTCTGATGGCAACACACTGATGTGAAGGGGGCTGCTGATAGGGACACACTGATGTGAAGGGGGCTGCTTATGGGGACACTGATGTGAAGAGGGCTGCTGATGGGGGCACTCTGATGGGGACACTCTGATGTGAAGGGGGCTGCTAATGGGGACACCCTGATGGGGACACACTGATGTGAAGGGGGCTGCTGATGGGGACAATCTGATGTGAAGGGGGCTGCTGATGGGGACACTCTGATGGTGATACACTGATGTGAAGGGGGCTGCTGATGGGGACACACTGATGTGAAGGGGGCTGCTGATGGGGACACACTGATGTGAAGAAGGCTGCTGTTTGGGACACTCTGATGTGAAGGGGGCTACTGATGGGGACACTCTGATGAGGACACTCTGATGTGAAGGGGGCTGCTCATGGGCACACTCTGATGTGAAGGGGGCTGCTGATGTGGACACTCTGATGGGGACACACTGATATGAAGGAAGCTGCTGATGGGGATACACTGACGTGAAGGGGGCTGCTGATTGGGACACTCTGATGGGGACACTCTGATCTGAAGGGGGTTGCTGATGGGAACACTCTGATGTAACGGGGGGGTTCTGATGGGGACATGCTGATGTGAAGGGGCTGCTGATGGGGACACATTGATGTGAAGGAGGCTGCTGATGGGGACACACTGATGTGAAGGGGCAGCTGATGGGGACACACTGATGGGGACACACTGATGTGAAGAGGCTGCTGATGGGGACACACTGATGTGAAGGGGCTGCTGATGCGGACACACTGATGGTAAGGGGGACACTGTTTGGCACACTCTGATGTAAGGGGGACACTGATGGGGACACTCTGATGGCAACACACTGATGTGAAGGGGGCTGCTGATGGGGAAACACTGATGTGAAGGGGGCTGCTGATTGGGACACTCTGATGTGAAGGGGGCTGCTGATGGGGATACTCTGATGGGGACACTCTGATGTGAAGGGGGCTGCTGTTGGGGACACCCTGATGGGGACACACTGATGTGAAGGGGGCTGCTGATGGGGACACTCTGATGTGAACGGGGCTGCTGATGGGGACACTCTGATGGGGATACACTGATGTGAAGGGGGCTGCTGAGGGGGACACACTGGTGTGAAGGGGGCTGCTGTTTGGGACACTCTGATGTGAAGGGGGCTGCTGATGTGGACACTCTGATGGAGACACATTGATATGAAGAGGGCTGCTGATGGGGATACACTGATGTGAAGGGGGCTGCTGATTGGGACACTTTGATGGGGACACTCTGATCTGAAGGGGGCTGCTGATGGGGACACTCTGATGTGAAGGGTGCTTCTGATGGGGACATGCTGATGTGAAGGGGGCTGCTGATGGGGACACATTGATGTGAAGGAGGCTGCTGATGGGGACACACTGATGTGAAGGGGGCTGCTGATGGGGACACACTGATGTGAAGGGGCTGCTGATGGGGACACACTGATGTGAAGGGGGTTGCTGATGGGGACACACTGATGGTAAGGGGGACACTGTTTGCCACACTCTGATGTAAGGGGGACGCTGTTGGGACACTCAAAATTAAAGTGGGCTGGTCATGATGAAGTCTAGGGCCAAATCGTTGTCCCAGTCCAGCCCTGGGTGCAGGTGGAAATCTTAAGTAGCCTTGCAGCTTCACAGCTGGTTTCCTACTGCATATGCACAAGCCACGCTGTGCTTTGTGAATGGGACCTATTATGTATTCCCGAAGGCTGCGGGGGAAGGAGAGGGGGCTGAACTTCCGGCTCAGATCACTGAGGCGAATCTGACTGGAAGTGGGAGAGGGTATCTGTCAAAACCAGGTATCCACTCCCCCCCCAAAAAGTGGCAGTGGAGGGGAAGGAGAGGGGACAGGGGACACCCCTGCCTGGTCCCATTTGTGATTTTAAAATGTTTTGGAAAACATTCCTTCCGTGAAAATAAATGCTGAAGGAGAGGAATATAATGCTAATATTGCATTACTGATGGGGACATCCTGATGGGGACACACTGATGTGAAGGGGGCTGCTGATGGGGACTCTCTTATGTGAAGGGGGCTGCTGATGGGGACACACTGATGTGAAGGGGGCTGCTGATGGGGACACACTGATGTGAAGGGGGCTGCTGATGGGGACACACTGATGTGAAGAGGGCTGCTGTTTGGGACACTCTGATGTGAAGGGGGCTACTGATGGGGACACTCTGATGAGGACACTCTGATGTGAAGGGGGCTGCTCATGGGGGCACTCTGATGTGAAGGGGGCTGCTGATGTGGACACTTTGATGGGCACACACTGATATGAAGGGGGCTGCTGATGGGGATACACTGATGTGAAGGGGGCTGCTGATTGGGACACTCTGATGGGGATACTCTAATGTAAAGGGGGCTGCTGATGGGGACATGCTGATGTGAAGGGGGCTGCTGATGTGGACACATTGATGTGAAGGAGGCTGCTGATGGGGACACACTGATGTGAAGGGGGGTGCTGATGGGGACACACTGATGGGGACACACTGATGTGAAGGGGGCTGCTGATGGGGACACACTGATGGTAAGGGGGACACTGTTTGGCAAGCTCTGATGTAAGGGGGACACTGATGGAGACACTCAAAATTTAAGTGTGCCGGTCATGATGAAGTCCAGGGCCAAATTGTTGTCCCAGTCCAGCCCTGGGTGCAGGTGGAAATCTTAAGTAGCCTTGCAGCTTCACAACTGGTTTCCTACTGCGTATGCACAAGCCACACTGTGCTTTGTGAATGGGACCTATTATGTGTTCTCGAAGGCTGCAGGTGAAGAAGAGGGGGCTGAACTTCCAGCTCAGATCACTGAGGCGCATCTGACTGGAAGTGGGAGAGGGTATCTGTCAAAACCAGGTACCCCCCCAAAAAAAAGTGTCAGTGGAGGGGAAGGAGTATGCAAACAAATGGAACTTTCCCTTTTGGGTGAAGTGCCACCTTAATTTATTACATTTTGGGTAATATTTTTCCAAATAAGGACCCAAGCTGTGAAATCATCCCTCAAGATTTGCTAGGAAAATGACACTTCCAGGAGTGTCAGTCTGCCAGGTTTCTTACAACTCTCATTGGCTACTACCTCTTACTTCCATTTATTACAGTATATATTAATAACACTAGGTAAAAAATATGACAGCAGAAACTCTTGTGGCATTTGAACTCCCAAAGACATAACAATGTGTTAGGTGTGTATTTGCCCCTGTAGTAGTTTTACTTATTAATCAAACCTTTGTAGTTTATGTAGTACAGGTTAATAACCAATCCTTGTATCCTGCTATCCTTATATTGCTTCAGAATGTCCCCCCATTAGATGTTTAAATTACAATGTCAACCATTAAAAAAAAACAAAAAACAAAATGGTCTGCCTAATAGTCAGAATCAGGAGTCAAAAGTTTGTGTGAACCTGACCATCACATCTACACTATGTAAAGCTAAAAAAAAATGTGGACAACCTACCAAAAAGCCAGGTCCATAAAGATATGCCTTTGTCTCAGATGGAGAGACAGCTCCTCAGGCACCTGCGGCTCTGATACTATTCAAAGACACTTCCTACTCTACAGATCACACGGTCCCCTGCCCTCAGGGACATGTGTAGGCTACAGCTCTCCCCTGTACACCTTTGGAAACAGGCATATCCAACAGTACTGCATCGCTGCAAAAGAAACACATATGTTTCAACTATACCATTGCAAGTAGAACGTTTTGGACGTGGATTACTATGGAGCTCAGAATAAGTGACTATACATCACAGGATGTCAGCCTACTGGCTCACACAGACTGTTTTTCCTGTTCTCTCAGGCTCTGATGAAGAGGTCACCCTCGAAACGCGTCAGCCTTTTTTAAACATCTGCCTCTACATGGGCATATCCCCATTTTAAACCCTCAGTGTATATTCTGTTACCTGTTTATATGAAAGTATTAATTGTATTATTCAGATGGTTTTATCTATTTGTTTGTTTGTTTGTATTCCATTTTACATGATTAAACCAAATATTTTTTAATGTAAGCAGTTGATCACGCGCCCTCCATACACCTCCTTTCACAAAACCATAAAGATGCAAACCTATGGAATAAATGGGAAAGCTGATTGTGAGCCAGGTCTTCTTGCTCAGTACCAGAACCTGACCTCACAAATGCTCTTTTGGCTGGATTAGTCCAGGTTTTCGTGAACTTTGGATTGTTCACAAGCTTATATAAGTGTCCACAAACTTTTTGCCATATATTGCATGTCATTATGGCTAGGGATGGGCAAACTGTTCGGCCCAAGCATGAGTTCAGGCTGAACTTTGTCTGTTTGGACATTCTCCGAACAACTGAATTATAGGGTTGTTTTACGGTTTGCTCGGCCTGCCGAACAACCACAACGCATTGCGCTGCCGCACAGTGCATTGAAAGCCCTGATTGGCTGAAGCAATAAAAGCTTTGCCCAATCAGGGCACAGAGCACTGTCAGACCCATGATTGGATGTTGTTAGGATGACTGTATTTAATCATGGCTCATTGCTCTTAATCCCGCCCCACACTATAAAAGTATTCTTTCCATAGCGGCCATTTGTAGTGTCATAGCGGCATGGAAAGAGATAGAACAGGACTCTGTTCAGTGCTATTAGACAGTTAGTGTGCTATAGTGTGCTATTCTGATTCTATTGTCAGTGTAGAATATCAGTTTAGTGTGCATCTAGTTAGGGATGAGCCAAACACACCTCCCCCCCCCCCCCCCCCGTTCACTTCGCTTCGCAGCAGAACATGCAAACAGGCATAAAATTTGTTCAAACACATGAACACCATTAAAGTCTATGGGACAAAAATGAGAAAAATCAAAAGTGCTCATTTTAAATGCTTATATACAAGTTATTGCCATAAAAAGTGTTTGGGGACCTGGGTACATGTATCAATGCAAAAAAAGTTTTAAAAACTGGCTTTTTTTGGAAACAGTGATTTTAATAATGCTTAAAGTAAAACAATAAAAATGAAATATTAAAAATGAAATGAAATATAAATATAAATATTGTGCCTGGGGGGGGGGGGTGTCCTTAGTATGCCTGTAAAGTAGAGCATCTTTCCCATGTTTATAACAGTGCCACAGCAAAATTACATTTCTAAAGGAAAAAATGTCATTTAACACTGCTCGTGGCTGTAATGTATTGTCAGATCCCGGCAATATAGATAAAAATACTAAAAATACAAAAAAAAAAATGGCCCTTCAGGTCTGGTATGGATATTAAGGGGAACCCCACACCCATTCAATCATTTTTATTGAACAATTATAAAGATGAATTACATAGGTTTACATATTCAATATTTCTATTATGACAAAAATATAATTCGGACTTCAGCTTCTTATGACTTCAAAGTATAAATCACATTCCATTATTTTGCTATTGATCAATACTCCTTGAAGATATTGAAG